>CAUVYK010000003.1:892500-895000 GCA_963556175.1 Tipula confusa
TGCGTAAAGTCTTTGTTGTGGCTTAAGTGGGGCCTTCCGTAGATTGCCTAATTTTGGCTCTAGGAGGGTTTGAGGGTAGAATTTACTTTTCCCTTCAGCTGTAAAATTTATGCCAAGGTAGCACCATTCCTCAGATCTTTTGAGAGATGGTATTGGTGAACCGGCAACAGTAAATGTTCGCTGACTTACATACGAATGCTTATTTTTACCACTGGCATCAATGCTTATAGTAAAGCACTTGGACCTATTCAAATCCATGCCACATTGTGACAGGAAATCCTGAATAAGGTCCAACAACCTTTGTAGGCCAAGTGGTGTAGAAGCCATCAATATAATATCATCAGCGAACGCTATTGCGTTCACAGTGGTGCCTTTAAAAGTGTCTTTAAAAGTCTATCAATAATTAAATTAAAGATGACCGGAGATAATGGATCTCCTTGTTTGACACCTCGCAACGGACGAATGTCACCACTCATCCAATCATCACCATACAGCCTTGTTGTCGAGTTGCTATATATATATTCTATATATGCAACGAACCCCTCGGGCATTCCATATGATCTTAATGTTCCAATAATTGCAGTATGTGAAACTGAATCGAATGCCTTACTTATATCGAGGGATGCTATGTAACAAGGATCATTGCGCTGATGGTGATCCCTTAGAACCATATCCAACAATGTTGTATTATCGGCACAACCATTAGTAAATCTAAAGGCGCGCTGTCTTGAATCAAAGTCAAAGACTTTATTGATTCTTTTAGCGATAATACCGTGTAGATGTCTTAATAACACTGAAGGAATGGTTATGGGCCTAAAGTCGCCAGGTTCAAAAGCCCCATTTTTCTTGGCCAAAAAGATTGTTTTTGCTCCAAGAACACAGGTCGGAGGCTTTTCACACCACATTATTATGTTGAAAATCAACATAAGAATTTCTGGCGGAAAAGATCTCAGATGTCTTGATGTTATTCCATCAGGACCTGGTGAGGTTGAAATTTTAGGCAAACTTGTAGTGACTTCGTGAGTGGTAATCGGAGCCCAGACATCATTTAAGTTACTGAATAAGTTCTCGTTTTGTGGCGATACAACCATTCTATGTTCCATAATAGCCTTCCAGAAGGGCACCATTATCTCTTTAGCAGGGATCGCGCCCTGTATTGAGCCTTCTATGATCGATCTAATGCAACGTCCCTGGTGCTTCTGAAAATTCCTTTGGGTACGTGCGTATTCGAACCTCCTCTTTTGTCTTCTACTCAAAGTAATACTAGGAGTAGAAGTACTGGTAATCTTTACAGATCGTGGATGGTTCGGAAATACATTAGATAGATATGAGGTCAGCTCTGTGAGTATTAACTCTTTGCTAGACCTTGCGGCTTGTTTCGCTATGGAAATTAGATGGTCAGGTTGTAGGCTAGCATTATTGATGTTTAAGAGCGCGGATGTTAAATGCTCCAGTAATTCGTTTGATACCGCAGGAGTCACTGCTACAGTTTGTAACCGTGAACGTTCCTCAATTTCAGTAATAAACTGACGGACCATATTTCTATAGTCCGCTTTTTGCCTAGCCTTTTTGATCGCTTCGACGGACCTATTCGGGAATAAGTCTACGAGTCGAATATTCATGTAACGCTTACCCTCTATGGTAAGTTGCGCTTCTGATAAAGCAACAAGTGATAAGTTAAGAGAGTCATAGTTACTCCCGCCGTTTACCCGCGCTTGCTTGAATTTCTTCACGTTGACATTCAGAGCACTGGGCAGAAATCACATTGTGTCATCACCCGCTAGGGCCATCACAATGCTTTGTTTTAATTAGACAGTCGGATTCCCCTGGTCCGTGCCAGTTCTGAATTAATTGTTAAATGATGGTCGTTTAAGGATAAAAATATTTAACCTCATATTTAGCAAGACTATTCCGCAATGGCGACTTGGCGTATTCCTTCGAATCTGAGGATAGTACATATAATACCTTCACTCAAATGAAAAAATACTATCAGTCATATTATTACATCCTAATCAAGCCCGAGCCATCTCAATTTTCAGAGCCAATCCTTATCCCGAAGTTACGGATCTAATTTGCCGACTTCCCTTACCTACATTAATCTATCGACTAGAGACTCTTCATCTTGGAGACCAGCTGCGGATATCGGTACGGTCTGTTGAGAATTTGCGTAACCCTTCCATAGATTTTCAAGGTCCGAAGGGAGAATACCGACACAACAGTAAATGTCATGCTCTTCTAGACTTTTTACCATATCTCTCTGCGAAAGACTTCCATGGTAGTATGCCTATGAAACAGAAAAGAAAACTCTTTCGGTATATCCCGACGGCGTCTCTACGGCAATTCCTGTTACCAGGATGAATATTCATCATTACATGTTAACATCCAATCTTAAAAGCGTACACTCAACAGGTTACGGAATTGGAACCGTATTCCCTTTCGCTCTCAATGAATAATTTTAATTTTTATAAATAATAAATAATATTCTAGTTTACGACAGCTT
>CAUVYK010000003.1:900000-922500 GCA_963556175.1 Tipula confusa
GAGAATAATTTTGAATTTAAAAAAAAAACATTGAACATTTTTTTTTTATATTATAATTAATACCACATGTAATTAAACTAGAAGAAGCCTCTTTTTGGTAGAGTATCTTTGATAAAACAAAAATTTAATTTTTTTTTTTACGATAAAGCTTTGTTTACCAATAGATAGTGACTCTTTTTGAGAATAATTTTGAATTTTTAAAATAAACATTGAACATTTTTTTTTTATATTATAATTAATACCACATGTAACTAAACTAGAAGAAGCCTCTTTTTGGTAGAGTATCTTTGATAAAAAAAAAAATTAATTTTTTTTTTTACGATAAAGCTTTGTTTACCAATAGATAGTGACTCTTTTTGAGAATAATTTTGAATTTTAAAAAAAAACATTGAACATTTTTTTTTATATTATAATTATTACCACATGTAATTAAACTAGAAAAAGCCTCTTTTTGGTAGAGTATCTTTGATAAAAAAAAAATTTAATTTTTTTTTTTTACGATAAAGCTTTGTTTACCAATAGATAGTGACTCTTTTTGAGAATAATTTTGAATTTTAAAAAAAAACATAAAACATTTTTTTTTTATATTATAATTAATACCACATGTAATTAAACTAGAAGAAGCCTCTTTTTGGTAGAGTATCTTTGATAAAAAAAAAATTTAATTTTTTTTTTTTACGATAAAGCTTTGTTTACCAATAGATAGTGACTCTTTTTGAGAATAATTTTGAATTTTTAAAAAAAACATTGAACATTTTTTTTTTATATTATAATTAATACCACATGTAACTAAACTAGAAGAAGCCTCTTTTTGGTAGAGTTTCTTTGATAAAAAAAAAAATTAATTTTTTTTTTACGATAAAGCTTTGTTTACCAATAGATAGTGACTCTTTTTGAGAATAATTTTGAATTTTAAAAAAAACCATTGAACATTTTTTTTTTATATTATAATTAATACCACATGTAATTAAACTAGAAGAAGCCTCTTTTTGGTAGAGTATCTTTGATAAAACAAAAATTTAATTTTTTTTTTTTACGATAAAGCTTTGTTTACCAATAGATAGTGACACTTTTTGAGAATAATTTTGAATTTTAAAAAAAAAACATTGAACATTTTTTTTTTATATTATAATTAATACCACATGTAATTAAACTAGAAGAAGCCTCTTTTCGGTAGAGTATCTTTGATAAAAAAAAAATTTAATTTTTTTTTTTTACGATAAAGCTTTGTTTACCAATAGATAGTGACTCTTTTTGAGAATAATTTTGAATTTTAAAAAAAAACATTGAACATTTTTTTTTATATTATAATTAATACCACATGTAATTAAACTAGAAGAAGCCTCTTTTTGGTAAAGTATCTTTGATAAAAAAAAATATAATTTTTTTTTTTTACCATAAAGCTTTGTTTACCAATAGATAGTGACTCTTTTTGAGAATAATTTTGAATTTAAAAAAAAAACATTGAACATTTTTTTTTTATATTATAATTAATACCACATGTAATTAAACTAGAAGAAGCCTCTTTTCGGTAGAGTATCTTTGATAAAAAAAAAATTAAATTTTTTTTTTTACGATAAAGCTTTGTTTACCACTAGATAGTGACTCTTTTTGAGAATAATTTTGAATTTAAAAAAAAAAACATTGAACATTTTTTTTTTATATTATAATTAATACCACATGTAATTAAACTAGAAGAAGCCTCTTTTTGGTAGAGTATCTTTGATAAAACAAAAATTTAATTTTTTTTTTTTACGATAAAGCTTTGTTTACCAATAGATAGTGACTCTTTTTGAGAATAATTTTGAATTTTTAAAAAAAACATTGAACATTTTTTTTTTATATTATAATTAATACCACATGTAACTAAACTAGAAGAAGCCTCTTTTTGGTAGAGTATCTTTGATAAAAAAAAAAATTAATTTTTTTTTTACGATAAAGCTTTGTTTACCAATAGATAGTGACTCTTTTTGAGAATAATTTTGAATATTAAAAAAAAACATTGAACATTTTTTTTATATTATAATTATTACCACATGTAATTAAACTAGAAAAAGCCTCTTTTTGGTAGAGTATCTTTGATAAAAAAAAAATTTAATTTTTTTTTTTACGATAAAGCTTTGTTTACCAATAGATAGTGACTCTTTTTGAGAATAATTTTGAATTTTAAAAAAAACATTGAACATTTTTTTTTTATATTATAATTAATACCACATGTAACTAAACTAGAAGAAGCCTCTTTTTGGTAGAGTTACTTTGATAAAAAAAAAATTAATTTTTTTTTTACCATAAAGCTTTGTTTACCAATAGATAGTGACTCTTTTTGAGAATAATTTTGAATTTTAAAAAAAAACATTGAACATTTTTTTTTTATATTATAATTAATACCACATGTAATTAAACTAGAAGAAGCCTCTTTTTGGTAGAGTATCTTTGATAAAACAAAAATTTAATTTTTTTTTTTTTACGATAAAGCTTTGTTTACCAATAGATAGTGACACTTTTTGAGAATAATTTTGAATTTTAAAAAAAAACATTGAACATTTTTTTTTTATATTATAATTAATACCACATGTAACTAAACTAGAAGAAGCCTCTTTTTGGTAGAGTATCTTTGATAAAAAAAAAATTAATTTTTTTTTTTACGATAAAGCTTTGTTTACCAATAGATAGTGACTCTTTTTGAGAATAATTTGATAGTGACTCTTTTTTTTAATAATTGGACTATCGTCCATCAAAAATTATTTATTAAATAATTAATTTATTTATTTATGTAATTTTGAAAATATTAAGACTATGAAGACTGGTTAAGAAAGCTTAAGCAACAACTCGTTTATTACTTTAAGCGGTTTTTTGTTTTTTGATGGACTATCGTCCATCAAAAATTATTTATTAAATAATTAATTTATTTATTTATTTAATTTTGAAAATATTAAGATGTTGAAAATTGGACTATCGTCCATCAAAAATTATTTATTTATCAATTAAATTATTTTTTTTTTAATTTGTAAGCAAAAAGTTTAAAATCTTTTTTAAAACAATTTATAGACAACAAAAGAGCTGTCGATTAAGATATCAAACTTTTGAATCGGTTGATAATCTTTGCCGTTTATTCAACTTTATATGAGCTTCAAAGTAGTTTATAATAAATGTATCCATACCGAAAAACTATTTTTTTTAACCAAATGTTATAATTTTCATAATCAATATTTATGCGTAGTAGCATGGCTTTTGATTAAGATATCAAACTTTTAAATCGGTCAGTAACTTTGACTTTTATGGACTATCGTCCATCAAAAAATAATTTATTTATCAATTAAATTATTTTTTTTTAATTTATAAGCAAAAAGTTTAAAATCTTTTTTAACACAATTTATTGACAACAAAAGGGCTGTCGATTAAAATATCAAACTTAAAAATCGGTTGATAATCTTTGCCGTTTATTCAACTTTATATGAGCTTCAAAGTAGTTTATAATAAATGTATCCTTACCGAAAAACTATTTTTTTAAACCAAATGTTATAATTTTCATAATCAATATTTATGCGTAGTAGCATGGCTTTTGATTAAGATATCAAAGTTTTGAATCGGTCAGTAACTTTTACTTTTATGGACTATCGTCCATCAAAAAATAATTTATTTATCAATTAATTTATTTTTTTTTAATTTGTAAGCAAAAAGTTTAAAATCTTTTTTAATACAATTTATAGACAACAAAAGAGCTGTCGATTAAGATATCAAACTTAAAAATCGGTTGATAATCTTTGCCGTTTATTCAACTTTATATGAGCTTCAAAGTAGTTTATAATAAATGTATCCATACCGAAAAACTATTTTTTTAAACCAAATGTTATAATTTTCATAATCAATATTTATGCGTAGTAGCATGGCTTTTGATTAAGATATCAAAGTTTTGAATCGGTCAGTAACTTTTACTTTTATGGACTATCGTCCATCAAAAAATAATTTATTTATCAATTAAATTATTTTTTTTTAATTTATAAGCAAAAATCTTAAAATCTTTTTTAATACAATTTATAGACAACAAAAGAGCTGTCGATTAAGATATCAAACTTAAAAATCGGTTGATAATCTTTGCCGTTTATTCAACTTTATATGAGCTTCAAAGTAGTTTATAATAAATGTATCCATACCGAAAAACTATTTTTTTAAACCAAATGTTATAATTTTCATAATCAATATTTATGCGTAGTAGCATGGCTTTTGATTAAGATATCAAACTTTTGAATCGGTCAATAACTTTGACTTTTATGGACTATCGTCCATCAAAAAATAATTTATTTATCAATTAAATTATTTTTTTTTAATTTATAAGCAAAAAAATTAAAATCTTTTTTAATACAATTTATAGACAACAAAAGAGCTGTCGATTAAGATATCAAACTTAAAAATCGGTTGATAATCTTTGCCGTTTATTCAACTTTATATAAGCTTTTAACCGATTTTTAAGTTTTTATCTTAATCGACAGCTCTTTTGTTGTCTATAAATTGTATTAAAAAAGATTTTAATTTTTTTGCTTATAAATTAAAAAAAAATAATTTAATTGATAAATAAATTATTTTTTGATGGACGATAGTCCATAAAAGTCAAAGTTACTGACCGATTCAAAAGTTTGATATCTTAATCAAAAGCCATGCTACTACGCATAAATATTGATTATAAAAATTACATTTAGTTTAAAAAAATAGTTTTCGATATGGATACATTTATTATAAACTACTTTGAAGCTCATATAAAGTTGAATAAACGGCAAAGATTATCAACCGATGTTTAAGTTTGATATCTTAATCGACAGCTCTTTTGTTGTCTATAAATTGTATTAAAAAAGATTTTAAACTTTTTGCTTACAAATTAAAAAAAAATAAATTAATTGATAAATAAATTATTTTTTGATGGACGATAGTCCATAAAAGTAAAAGTTACTGACCGATTCAAAACTTTGATATCTTAATCAAAAGTAATGCTACTACGCATAAATATTGATTATGAAAATTATAACATTTGGTTTAAAAAAATAGTTTTTCGGTAAGGATACATTTATTATAAACTACTTTGAAGCTCATATAAAGTTGAATAAACGGCAAAGATTATCAACCGATTTTTAAGTTTGATATCTTAATCGACAGCTCTTTTGTTGTCTATAAATTGTATTAAAAAAGATTTTAAACTTTTTGCTTATAAATTAAAAAAAAATAATTTAATTGATAAATAAATTATTTTTTGATGGACGATAGTCCATAAAAGTAAAAGTTACTGACCGATTCAAAACTTTGATATCTCAATCAAAAGCCATGCTACTACGCATGAATATTAATTATGAAAATTATAACATTTTGTTTAAAAAAAATAGTTTTTCGGTATGGATACATTTATTATAAACTACTTTGAAGCTCATATAAAGTTGAATAAACGGCAAAGATTATCAACCGATTTTTAAGTTTTATATCTTAATCGACAGCTCTTTTGTTGTCTATAAATTGTATTAAAAAAGATTTTAAGATTTTTGCTTATAAATTAAAAAAAAATAATTTAATTGATAAATAAATTATTTTTTGATGGACGATAGTCCATAAAAGTCAAAGTTATTGACCGATTCAAAAGTTTGATATCTTAATCAAAAGCCATGCTACTACGCATAAATATTGATTATGAAAATTATAACATTTGGTTTAAAAAAATAGTTTTTCGGTATGGATACATTTATTATAAACTACTTTGAAGCTCATATAAAGTTGAATAAACGGCAAAGATTATCAACCGATTCAAAAGTTTGATATCTTAATCGACAGCTCTTTTGTTGTCTATAAATTGTATTAAAAAAGATTTTAATTTTTTTGCTTATAAATTAAAAAAAAATAATTTAATTGATAAATAAATTATTTTTTGATGGACGATAGTCCATAAAAGTAAAAGTTACTGACCGATTCAAAAGTTTGATATCTCAATCAAAAGCCATGCTACTACGCATAAATATTAATTATGAAAATTATAACATTTTGTTTAAAAAAATAGTTTTGCGGTATGGATACATTTATTATAAACTACTTTGAAGCTCATATAAATTTGAATAAACGGCAAAGATTATCAACTGATTTTTAAGTTTGATATCTTAATCGACAGCTCTTTTGTTGTCTATAAATTGTATTAAAAAAGATTTTAATTTTTTTGCTTATAAATTAAAAAAAAATAATTTAATTGATAAATAAATTATTTTTTGATGGACGATAGTCCATAAAAGTCAAAGTTACTGACCGATTCAAAACTTTGATATCTTAATCAAAAGCCATGCTACTACGCATAAATATTGATTATGAAAATTATAACATTTGGTTTAAAAAAATAGTTTTTCGGTAAGGATACATTTATTTTAAACTACTTTGAAGCTCATATAAAGTTGAATAAACGGCAAAGATTATCAACCGATTTTTAAGTTTGATATCTTAATCGACAGCTCTTTTGTTGTCTATAAATTGTATTAAAAAAGATTTTAATTTTTTTGCTTATAAATTAAAAAAAAATAATTTAATTAATAAATAAATTATTTTTTGATGGACGATAGTCCATAAAAGTAAAAGTTACTGACCGATTCAAAAGTTTGATATCTCAATCAAAAGCCATGCTACTATGCATAAATATTAATTATGAAAATTATAACATTTTGTTTAAAAAAATAGTTTTTCGGTATGGATACATTTATTATAAACTACTTTGAAGCTCATATAAAGTTGAATAAACGGCAAAGATTATCAACCGATTTTTAAGTTTGATATCTTAATCGACAGCTCTTTTGTTGTCAATAAATTGTATTAAAAAAGATTTTAATTTTTTTGCTTATAAATTAAAAAAAAATAATTTAATTGATAAATAAATTATTTTTTGATGGACGATAGTCCATAAAAGTAAAAGTTACTGACCGATTCAAAAGTTTGATATCTCAATCAAAAGCTATGCTACTACGCATAAATATTAATTATGAAAATTATAACATTTTGTTTAAAAAAATAGTTTTTCGGTATGGATACATTTATTATAAACTACTTTGAAGCTCATATAAAGTTGAATAAATTGCCAAGATTATCAACCGATTTTTAAGTTTGATATCTTAATCGACAGCTCTTTTGTTGTCTATAAATTGTATTAAAAAAGATTTTAAGATTTTTGCTTATAAATTAAAAAAAAATAATTTAATTGATAAATAAATTATTTTTTGATGGACGATAGTCCATAAAAGTAAAAGTTACTGACCGATTCAAAACTTTGATATCTTAATCAAAAGCCATGCTACTACGCATAAATATTGATTATGAAAATTATAACATTTGGTTTAAAAAAATAGTTCTTCGGTAAGGATACATTTATTATAAACTACTTTGAAGCTCATATAAAGTTGAATAAACGGCAAAGATTATCAACCGATTTTTAAGTTTGATATCTTAATCGACAGCTCTTTTGTTTTCAATAAATTGTATTAAAAAAGATTTTAAACTTTTTGCTTATATATTAAAAAAAAATAATTTAATTGATAAATAAATTATTTTTTGATGGACGATAGTCCATAAAAGTCAAAGTTATTGACCGATTCAAAAGTTTGATATCTTAATCAAAAGCCATGCTACTACGCATAAATATTGATTATGAAAATTATAACATTTGGTTTAAAAAAATAGTTTTTCGGTATGGATACATTTATTATAAACTACTTTGAAGCTCATATAAAGTTGAATAAACGGCAAAGATTATCAACCGATTCAAAAGTTTGATATCTTAATCGACAGCTCTTTTGTTGTCTATAAATTGTATTAAAAAAGATTTTAATTTTTTTGCTTATAAATTAAAAAAAAATAATTTAATTGATAAATAAATTATTTTTTGATGGACGATAGTCCATAAAAGTAAAAGTTACTGACCGATTCAAAAGTTTGATATCTCAATCAAAAGCCATGCTACTACGCATAAATATTAATTATGAAAATTATAACATTTTGTTTAAAAAAATAGTTTTTCGGTATGGATACATTTATTATAAACTACTTTGAAGCTCATATAAAGTTGAATAAACGGCAAAGATTATCAACCGATTTTTAAGTTTGATATCTTAATCGACAGCTCTTTTGTTGTCTATAAATTGTATTAAAAAAGATTTTAATTTTTTTGCTTATAAATTAAAAAAAAATAATTTAATTGATAAATAAATTATTTTTTGATGGACGATAGTCCATAAAAGTAAAAGTTACTGACCGATTCAAAACTTTGATATCTTAATCAAAAGCCATGCTACTACGCATAAATATTGATTATGAAAATTATAACATTTGGTTTAATAAAAAAAATAGTTTTTCGGTAAGGATACATTTATTATAAACTACTTTGAAGCTCATATAAAGTTGAATAAACGGCAAAGATTATCAACCGATTTTTAAGTTTGATATCTTAATCGACAGCTCTTTTGTTGTCTATAAATTGTATTAAAAAAGATTTTAATTTTTGCTTATAAATTAAAAAAGAAAAATTTAATTGATAAATAAATTATTTTTAGATGGACGATAGTCCATAAAAGTAAAATTTACTGACCGATTCAAAAGTTTGATATCTTAATCAAAAGCCATGCTACTACGCATCAAAAATTATTTATTAAATAATTAATTTATTTATTTATTTAATTTTGAAAATATTAAGATGTTGAAAATTGGACTATCGTCCATTAAAAATTATTTATTTATCAATTAAATTATTTTTTTTTTAATTTGTAAGCAAAAAGTTTAAAATCTTTTTTAAAACAATTTATAGACAACAAAAGAGCTGTCGATTAAGATATCAAACTTAAAAATCGGTTGATAATCTTTGTCGTTTATTCAACTTTATATGAGCTTCAAAGTAGTTTATAATAAATGTATCCTTACCGAAAAACTATTTTTTTAAACCAAATGTATAATTTTCATAATCAATATTTATGCGTAGTAGCATGGCTTTTGATTAAGATATCAAAGTTTTGAATCGGTCAGTAACTTTTACTTTTATGGACTATCGTCCATCAAAAAATAATTTATTTATCAATTAAATTATTTTTTTTTAATTTATAAGCAAAAAGTTTAAAATCTTTTTTAATATAATTTATAGACAACAAAAGAGCTGTCGATTAAGATATCAAACTTAAAAATCGGTTGATAATCTTTGCCGTTTATTCAACTTTATATGAGCTTCAAAGTAGTTTATAATAAATGTATCCTTACCGAAAAACTATTTTTTTAAACCAAATGTTATAATTTTCATAATCAATATTTATGCGTAGTAGCATTACTTTTGATTAAGATATCAAAGTTTTGAATCGGTCAGTAACTTTTACTTTTATGGACCAAATTATAACATAAATAAATAATTTATTTATCAATTAATTTTTTTTTTTTTAATTTGTAAGCAAAAAGTTTAAAATCTTTTTTAATACAATTTATAGACAACAAAAGAGCTGTCGATTAAGATATCAAACTTAAACATCGGTTGATAATCTTTGCCGTTTATTCAACTTTATATGAGCTTCAAAGTAGTTTATAATAAATGTATCCATATCGAAAAACTATTTTTTTAAACTAAATGTTATAATTTTTATAATCAATATTTATGCGTAGTAGCATGGCTTTTGATTAAGATATCAAACTTTTGAATCGGTCAGTAACTTTGACTTTTATGGACTATCGTCCATCAAAAAATAATTTATTTATCAATTAAATTATTTTTTTTAATTTATAAGCAAAAATCTTAAAATCTTTTTTAAAAAAATTTATAGACAACAAAAGAGCTGTCGATTAAGATATCAAACTTTTGAATCGATTAGTAACTTTGACTTTTATGGACTATCGTCCATCAAAAATTATTTATTAAATAATTAATTTATTTATTTATTTAATTTTGAAAATATTAAGATGTTGAAAATTGGACTATCGTCCATTAAAAATTATTTATTTATCAATTAAATTATTTTTTTTTTAATTTGTAAGCAAAAAGTTTAAAATCTTTTTTAAAACAATTTATAGACAGCAAAAGAGCTGTCGATTAAGATATCAAACTTTTGAATCGGTTGATAATCTTTGCCGTTTATTCAACTTTATATGAGCTTCAAAGTAGTTTATAATAAATGTATCCATACCGAAAAACTATTTTTTTTAACCAAATGTTATAATTTTCATAATCAATATTTATGCGTAGTAGCATGGCTTTTGATTAAGATATCAAACTTTTAAATCGGTCAGTAACTTTGACTTTTATGGATTATCGTCCATCAAAAAATAATTTATTTATCAATTAAATTATTTTTTTTTAATTTATAAGCAAAAAGTTTAAAATCTTTTTTAATACAATTTATTGACAACAAAAGAGCTGTCGATTAAGATATCAAACTTAAAAATCGGTTGATAATCTTTGCCGTTTATTCAACTTTATATGAGCTTCAAAGTAGTTTATAATAAATGTATCCTTACCGAAAAACTATTTTTTTAAACCAAATGTTATAATTTTCATAATCAATATTTATGCGTAGTAGCATGGCTTTTGATTAAGATATCAAAGTTTTGAATCGGTCAGTAACTTTTACTTTTATGGACTATCGTCCATCAAAAAATAATTTATTTATCAATTAAATTTTTTTTTTTTAATTTATAAGCAAAAAGTTTAAAATCTTTTTTAATATAATTTATAGACAACAAAAGAGCTGTCGATTAAGATATCAAACTTAAAAATCGGTTGATAATCTTTGCCGTTTATTCAACTTTATATGAGCTTCAAAGTAGTTTATAATAAATGTATCCTTACCGAAAAACTATTTTTTTAAACCAAATGTTATAATTTTCATAATCAATATTTATGCGTAGTAGCATTACTTTTGATTAAGATATCAAAGTTTTGAATCGGTCAGTAACTTTTACTTTTATGGACTATCGTCCATCAAAAAATAATTTATTTATCAATTAATTTTTTTTTTTTTAATTTGTAAGCAAAAAGTTTAAAATCTTTTTTAATACAATTTATAGACAACAAAAGAGCTGTCGATTAAGATATCAAACTTAAACATCGGTTGATAATCTTTGCCGTTTATTCAACTTTATATGAGCTTCAAAGTAGTTTATAATAAATGTATCCATATCGAAAAACTATTTTTTTAAACTAAATGTTATAATTTTTATAATCAATATTTATGCGTAGTAGCAAGGCTTTTGATTAAGATATCAAACTTTTGAATCGGTCAATAACTTTGACTTTTATGGACTATCGTCCATCAAAAAATAATTTATTTATCAATTAAATTATTTTTTTTGAATTTATAAGCAAAAAGTTTAAAATCTTTTTTAATACAATTTATTGACAACAAAAGAGCTGTCGATTAAGATATCAAACTTAAAAATCGGTTGATAATCTTTGCCGTTTATTCAACTTTATATGAGCTTCAAAGTAGTTTATAATAAATGTATCCTTACCGAAAAACTATTTTTTTAAACCAAATGTTATAATTTTCATAATTATTATTTATGCGTAGTAGCATGGCTTTTGATTAAGATATCAAAGTTTTGAATCGGTCAGTAACTTTTACTTTTATGGACTATCGTCCATCAAAAAATAATTTATTTATCAATTAAATTATTTTTTTTTAATTTATAAGCAAAAATCTTAAAATCTTTTTTAATACAATTTATAGACAACAAAAGAGCTGTCGATTAAGATATCAAACTTAAAAATCGGTTGATAATCTTTGCCGTTTATTCAACTTTATATGAGCTTCAAAGTAGTTTATAATAAATGTATCCATACCGAAAAACTATTTTTTTAAACAAAATGTTATAATTTTCATAATTAATATTTATGCGTAGTAGCATGGCTTTTGATTGAGATATCAAACTTTTGAATCGGTCAGTAACTTTTACTTTTATGGACTATCGTCCATCAAAAAATAATTTATTTATCAATTAAATTATTTTTTTTTAATTTATAAGCAAAAAAATTAAAATCTTTTTTAATACAATTTATAGACAACAAAAGAGCTGTCGATTAAGATATCAAACTTAAAAATCGGTTGATAATCTTTGCCGTTTATTCAACTTTATATGAGCTTCAAAGTAGTTTATAATAAATGTATCCTTACCGAAAAACTATATTTTTAAACCAAATGTTATAATTTTCATAATCAATATTTATGCGTAGTAGCATGGCTTTTGATTAAGATATCAAAGTTTTGAATCGGTCAGTAACTTTTACTTTTATGGACTATCGTCCATCAAAAAATAATTTAGTTATCAATTAAATTATTTTTTTTTAATTTATAAGCAAAAAAATTAAAATCTTTTTTAATACAATTTATAGACAACAAAAGAGCTGTCGATTAAGATATCAAACCTAAAAATCGGTTGATAATCTTTGCCGTTTATTCAACTTTATATGAGCTTCAAAGTAGTTTATAATAAATGTATCCATACCGAAAAACTATTTTTTTAAACAAAATGTTATAATTTTCATAATTAATATTTATGCGTAGTAGCATGGCTTTTGATTGAGATATCAAACTTTTGAATCGGTCAGTAACTTTTACTTTTATGGACTATCGTCCATCAAAAAATAATTTATTTATCAATTAAATTATTTTTTTTTAATTTATAAGCAAAAAAATTAAAATTTTTTTTAATACAATTTATAGACAACAAAAGAGCTGTCGATTAAGATATCAAACTTTTGAATCGGTTGATAATCTTTGCCGTTTATTCAACTTTATATGAGCTTCAAAGTAGTTTATAATAAATGTATCCATACCGAAAAACTATTTTTTTAAACCAAATGTTATAATTTTCATAATCAATATTTATGCGTAGTAGCATGGCTTTTGATTAAGATATCAAACTTTTGAATCGGTCAATAACTTTGACTTCTATGGACTATCGTCCATCAAAAAATAATTTATTTATCAATTAAATTATTTTTTTTTAATTTATAAGCAAAAAGTTTACAATCTTTTTTAATACAATTTATTGACAACAAAAGAGCTGTCGATTAAGATATCAAACTTAAAAATCGGTTGATAATCTTTGTCGTTTATTCAACTTTATATGAGCTTCAAAGTAGTTTATAATAAATGTATCCTTACCGAAAAACTATTTTTTTAAACCAAATGTTATAATTTTCATAATCAATATTTATGCGTAGTAGCATGGCTTTTGATTAAGATATCAAAGTTTTGAATCGGTCAGTAACTTTTACTTTTATGGACTATCGTCCATCAAAAAATAATTTATTTATCAATTAAATTATTTTTTTTTAATTTATAAGCAAAAAGTTTAAAATCTTTTTTAATATAATTTATAGACAACAAAAGAGCTGTCGATTAAGATATCAAACTTAAAAATCGGTTGATAATCTTTGCCGTTTATTCAACTTTATATGAGCTTCAAAGTAGTTTATAATAAATGTATCCTTACCGAAAAACTATTTTTTTAAACCAAATGTTATAATTTTTATAATCAATATTTATGCGTAGTAGCATGGCTTTTGATTAAGATATCAAACTTTTGAATCGGTCAGTAACTTTGACTTTTATGGACTATCGTCCATCAAAAAATAATTTATTTATCAATTAAATTATTTTTTTTTAATTTATAAGCAAAAAAATTAAAATCTTTTTTAATACAATTTATAGACAACAAAAGAGCTGTCGATTAAGATATCAAACTTAAAAATCGGTTGATAATCTTTGCCGTTTATTCAACTTTATATGAGCTTCAAAGTAGTTTATAATAAATGTATCCATACCGAAAAACTATTTTTTTAAACCAAATGTTATAATTTTCATAATCAATATTTATGCGTAGTAGCATGGCTTTTGATTAAGATATCAAACTTTTGAATCGGTCAATAACTTGGACTTTTATGGACTATCGTCCATCAAAAAATAATCTATTTATCAATTAATTTTTTTTTTTTTAATTTATAAGCAAAAATATTAAAATCTTTTTTAATACAATTTATAGACAACAAAAGAGCTGTCGATTGATATATCAAACTTAAAAATCGGTTGATAATCTTTGCCGTTTATTCAACTTTATATAAGCTTCAAAGTAGTTTATAATAAATGTATCCATACCGAAAAATTATTTTTTAAAACCAAATGTTATAATTTTCATAATCAATATTTATGCGTAGTAGCATGGCTTTTGATTAAGATATCAAACTTTTGAATCGGTCCGTAACTTTTACTTTTATGGACTATCGTCCATCAAAATATAATTTATTTATCAATTAAATTATTTTTTTTTAATTTATAAGCAAAAAGTTTAAAATCTTTTTTAATATAATTTATAGACAACAAAAGAGCTGTCGATTAAGATATCAAACTTAAAAATCGGTTGATAATCTTTGCCGTTTATTCAACTTTATATGAGCTTCAAAGTAGTTTATAATAAATGTATCCTTACCGAAAAACTATTTTTTTAAACCAAATGTTATAATTTTTATAATCAATATTTATGCGTAGTAGCATGGCTTTTGATTAAGATATCAAACTTTTGAATCGGTCAGTAACTTTGACTTTTATGGACTATCGTCCATCAAAAAATAATTTATTTATCAATTAAATTATTTTTTTTTAATTTATAAGCAAAAAAATTAAAATCTTTTTTAATACAATTTATAGACAACAAAAGAGCTGTCGATTAAGATATCAAACTTAAAAATCGGTTGATAATCTTTGCCGTTTATTCAACTTTATATGAGCTTCAAAGTAGTTTATAATAAATGTATCCATACCGAAAAACTATTTTTTTAAACCAAATGTTATAATTTTCATAATCAATATTTATGCGTAGTAGCATGGCTTTTGATTAAGATATCAAACTTTTGAATCGGTCAATAACTTGGACTTTTATGGACTATCGTCCATCAAAAAATAATCTATTTATCAATTAATTTTTTTTTTTTTAATTTATAAGCAAAAATATTAAAATCTTTTTTAATACAATTTATAGACAACAAAAGAGCTGTCGATTGATATATCAAACTTAAAAATCGGTTGATAATCTTTGCCGTTTATTCAACTTTATATAAGCTTCAAAGTAGTTTATAATAAATGTATCCATACCGAAAAATTATTTTTTAAAACCAAATGTTATAATTTTCATAATCAATATTTATGCGTAGTAGCATGGCTTTTGATTAAGATATCAAACTTTTGAATCGGTCCGTAACTTTTACTTTTATGGACTATCGTCCATCAAAATATAATTTATTTATCAATTAAATTATTTTTTTTTAATTTATAAGCAAAAAGTTTAAAATCTTTTTTAAAACAATTTATAGACAATTAAATAGCTGTCGATTAAAATATCAAACTTAAAAATCGGTTGATAATATTTGCCGTTTATTCAACTTTATATGAGCTTCAAAGTAGTTTATAATAAATGTATCCATACCGAAAAACTATTTTTTTAAACCAAATGTTATAATTTTCATAATCAATATTTATACGTAGTAGCATGGCTTTTGATTAATATATCAAACTTTTGAATCGGTCATTAACTTTGACTTTTATGGACTATCGTCCATCAAAAAATAATTTATTTATCAATTAAATTATTTTTTTTTAATTTAGAAGCAAAAAAATTATTATAATTTATTAATTTATAAATTATTAATTTATAGACAACAAAAGAGGACTAAATAATAGTCCATAAAAAATTATTTATTAAATAATTAATTTGTTTATTTATTTAATTTTGAAAATATTAAGATGTTGAAAATTGGACTATCGTCCATCAAAAATTATTTATTTATCAATTAAATTATTTTTTTTTAATTTGTAAGCAAAAAGTTTAAAATCTTTTTTTAAACAATGTATAGACAACAAAAGAGCTGTCGATTAAGATATCAAACTTTTGAATCGGTCAGTAACTTTGACTTTTATTGACTATCGTCCATCAAAAAATAATTTATTTATCAATTAAATTATTTTTTTTTTTATTTATAAGCAAAAAAATTAAAATCTTTTTTAATACAATTTATAGAAAACAAAAGAGCTGTCGATTAAGATATCAAACTTAAAAATCGGTTGATAATCTTTGCCGTTTATTCAACTTTATATGAGCTTCAAAGTAGTTTATAATAAATGTATCCATACCGAAAAACTATTTTTTTAAACCAAATGTTATAATTTTTATAATCAATATTTATGCGTAGGAGCATGGCTTTTGATTAAGATATCAAACTTTTGAATCGGTCAGTAACTTTTACTTTTATGGACTATCGTCCATCAAAAAATAATTTATTTATCAATTAAATTATTTTTTTTTAATTTATAAGCAAAAAAATTAAAATCTTTTTTAATACAATTTATAGACAACAAAAGAGCTGTCGATTAAGATATCAAACTTAAAAATCGGTTGATAATCTTTGCCGTTTATTCAACTTTATATGAGCTTCAAAGTAGTTTATAATAAATGTATCCATACCGAAAAACTATTTTTTTAAACCAAATGTTATAATTTTCATAATCAATATTATTTATGTAGTAGCATGGCTTTTGATTAAGATATCAAACTTTTGAATCGGTCAATAGCTTGGACTTTTATGGACTATCGTCCATCAAAAAATAATCTATTTATCAATTAAATTATTTTTTTTTAATTTATAAGCAAAAAAATTAAAATCTTTTTTAATACAATTTATAGACAACAAAAGAGCTGTCGATTAAGATATCAAACTTAAAAATCGGTTGATAATATTTGCCGTTTATTCAACTTTATATGAGCTTCAAAGTAGTTTATAATAAATGTATCCATACCGAAAAATTATTTTTTTAAACCAAATGTGATAATTTTCATAATCAATATTTATGCGTAGTAGCATGGCTTTTGATTAAGATATCAAACTTTTAAATCGGTCAATAACTTTGACTTTTATGGACTATCGTCCATCAAAAAATAATTTATTTATCAATTAAATTATTTTTTTTTAATTTATAAGCAAAAAAATTAAAATCTTTTTTAATACAATTTATAGACAACAAAAGAGCTGTCGATTAAAATATCAAACTTAAAAATCGGTTGATAATCTTTGCCGTTTATTCAACTTTATATGAGCTTCAAAGTAGTTTATAATAAATGTATCCATACCGAAAAACTATTTTTTTAAACCAAATGTTATAATTTTCATATTCAATATTTATGCGTAGTAGCATGGCTTTTGATTAAGATATCAAACTTTTGAATCGGTCAATAACTTTGACTTTTATGGACTATCGTCCATCAAAAAATAATCTATTTATCAATTAAATTATTTTTTTTTAATTTATAAGCAAAAATATTAAAATCTTTTTTAATACAATTTATAGACAAGTAAAGAGCTGTCGATTGATATATCAAACTTAAAAATCGGTTGATAATCTTTGCCGTTTATTCAACTTTATATAAGCTTCAAAGTAGTTTATAATAAATGTATCCATACCGAAAAATTATTTTTTAAAACCAAATGTTATAATTTTCATAATCAATATTTATGCGTAGTAGCATGGCTTTTGATTAAGATATCAAACTTTTGAATCGGTCCGTAACTTTTACTTTTAAGGACTATCGTCCATCAAAATATAATTTATTTATCAATTAATTTTTTTTTTTTTAATTTGTAAGCAAAAAGTTTAAAATCTTTTTTAAAACGATTTATAGACAATTAAATAGCTGTCGATTAAGATATCAAACTTAAAAATCGGTTGATAATATTTGCCGTTTATTCAACTTTATATGAGCTTCAAAGTAGTTTATAATAAATGTATCCATACCCAAAAACTATTTTTTTAAACCAAATGTTATAATTTTCATAATCAATATTTATGCGTAGTAGCATGGCTTTTGATTAAGATATCAAACTTTTGAATCGGTCAGTAACTTTGACTTTTATGGACTATCGTCCATCAAAAAATAATTTATTTATCAATTAAATTATTTTTTTTTAATTTAGAAGCAAAAAAATTATTATAATTTATTAATTTATAAATTATTAATTTATAGACAACAAAAGAGGACTAAATAATAGTACATAAAAAATTATTTATTAAATAATTAATTTGTTTATTTATTTAATTTTGAAAATATTAAGATGTTGAAAATTGGACTATCGTCCATCAAAAATTATTTATTTATCAATTAAATTATTTTTTTTTAATTTGTGAGCAAAAAGTTTAAAATCTTTTTTTAAACAATGTATAGACAACAAAAGAGCTGTCGATTAAGATATCAAACTTTTGAATCGGTCAGTAACTTTGACTTTTATTGACTATCGTCCATCAAAAAATAATTTATTTATCAATTAAATTATTTTTTTTTTAATTTATAAGCAAAAATATTAAAATCTTTTTTAATACAATTTATAAACAACAAAAGAGCTGTCGATTAAGATATCAAACTTAAAAATCGGTTGATAATCTTTGCCGTTTATTCAACTGTATATGAGCTTCAAAGTAGTTTATAATAAATGTATCCATACCGAAAAACTATTTTTTTAAACCAAATGTTATAATTTTCATAATCAATATTTATACGTAGTAGCATGGCTTTTGATTAAGATATCAAACTTTTGAATTGGTTAATAACTTTGACTTTTATGGACTATCGTCCATCAAAAAATAATTTATTTATCAACTAAATTATTTTTTTTTAATTTATAAGCAAAAAAATTAAAATCTTTTTTAATACAATTTATAGACAATTAAATAGCTGTCGATTAATATATCAAACTTAAAAATCGGATGATAATCTTTGCCGTTTATTCCACTTTATATGAGCTTCAATGTAGTTTATAATAAATGTATCCATACCGAAAAACTATTTTTTTAAACCAAATGTTATAATTTTCATAATCAATATTTATACGTAGTAGCATGGCTTTTGATTAAGATATCAAACTTTTGAATCGGTCAGTAACTTTGACTTTTATGGACTATCGTCCATCAAAAAATAATTTATTTATCAATTAAATTATTTTTTTTTAATTTAGAAGCAAAAAGTTTAAATCTTTTTTAATACAATTTATAGACAATTAAATATCTGTTGATTAAGATATCAAACTTAAAAATCGGTTGATAATCTTTGCCGTTTATTCAACTTTATATCCATACCGAAAAACTATTTTTTTAAACCAAATGTTATAATTTTCATAATCAATATTTATGCGTAGTAGCATGGCTTTTGATTAAGATATCAAACTTTTGAATCGGTCAATAACTTTGACAATATATCACTATCGTCCATCAAAAATTATTTATTAAATAATTAATTTATTTATTTATTTAATTTTGAAAATTATAAGATGTTGAAAATTGGACTATCGTCCATCAAAAATTATTTATTTATCAATTAAATTATTTTTTTTTTATTTTTAAACAAAAAGTTTTAAATCTTTTTTAATACAATTTATAGACAACAAAAGAGCTGTCGATTAAGATATCAAACTTTTGAATCGGTCAGTAACTTTGACTTTTATGGACTATCGTCCATCAAAATATAATTTATTTATCAATTAAATTATTTTTTTTAATTTATAACCAAAAAGTTTAAAATCTTTTTTAATACAATTTATAGACAACAAAAGAGCTGTCGATTAAGATATCAAACTTAAAAATCGGTTGATAATCTTTGCCGTTTATTCAACTTTATATGAGCTTCAAAGTAGTTTATAATAAATGTATCCATACCGAAAAACTATTTTTTTAAACCAAATGTTATAATTTTTATAATCAATATTTATACGTAGTAGCATGGCTTTTGATTAAGATATCAAACTTTTGAATCGGTCAATTATCATCCAAAGATTATCATCCGATTTTTAAGTTTGATATCTTAATCGACAGCTATTTAATTGTCTATAAATTGTATAAAAAAAGTATTTAAACTTTTTGCTTCTAAATTAAAAAAAAATAATTTAATTGATAAATAAATTATTTTTTGATGGACGATAGTCCATAAAAATCAAAGTTACTGACCGATTCAAAAGTTTGATATCTTAATCAAAAGCCATGCTACTACGCATAAATATTAATTATAAATATTATAACATTTGGTTTAAAAAAATAGTTTTTCGGTATGGATACATTTATTATAAACTACTTTGAAGCTCATATAAAGTTGAATAAACGGCAAAAATTATCAACCGATTTTTAAGTTTGATATCTTAATCGACAGCTCTTTTGTTGTCTATACATTGTATTAAAAAAGATTTTAAACTTTTTGCTTAAAATTAAAAAAAAATAATTTAATTGATACATAAATTATTTTTTGATGGACGATAGTCCATAAAAGTCAAAGTTACTGACCGATTCAAAAGTTTGATATCTTAATCAAAAGCCATGCTACTACGTATAAATATTGATTATGAAAATTATAACATTTGGTTTAAAAAAATAATTTTTCGGTATGGATACATTTATTATAAACTACTTTGAAGCTTATATAAAGTTGAATAAACGGCAAAGATTATCAACCTATTTTTAAGTTTGATATCTTAATCGACAGCTATTTAATTGTCTATAAATTGTATTAAAAAAGATTTTAAACTTTTTGCTTATAAATTAAAAAAAAACATTTAAGTGATAAATAAATTATTTTTTGATGGACGATAGTCCATAAAAGTCAAAGTTATTGACCGATTCAAAAGTTTGATATCTTAATCAAAAGCCATGCTACTACGCATAAATATTGATTATGAAAATTATAACATTTGGTTTAAAAAAATAGTTTTTCGGTATGGATACATTTATTATAAACTACTTTGAAGCTCATATAAAGTGGAATAAACGGCAAAGATTATCAACCGATTTTTAAGTATGATATCTTAATCGACAGCTATTTAATTGTCTATAAATTGTAAAAAAAAGGTTTTTAACTTTTTGCTTTTTAATTAAAAAAAAAAAATTTAATTGATAAATAAATTATTTTTTGATGGACGATAGTCCATAAAAGTCAAAGTTACTGACCGATTCAAAAGTTTGATATCTTAATCGACAGCTATTTAATTGTCTATAAATTGTATTAAAAAAGATTTTAATTTTTTTGCTTCTAAATTAAAAAAAAATAATTTAATTGATAAATAAATTATTTTTTGATGGACGATAGTCCATAAAAGTCAAAGTTATTGACCTATTCAAAAGTTTGATATCTCAATAAAAAGCCATGCTACTACGCATAAATATTGATTATAAAAAATTATAACATTTGGTTTAAAAAAATAATTTTTCGGTATGGATACATTTATTATAAACTACTTTGAAGCTCATATAAAGTTGAATAAACGGCAAAGATTATCAACCGATTTTTAAGTTTGATATCTTAATCGACAGCTATTTAATTGTCTATAAATTGTTTTAAAAAAGATTTTAAACTTTTTGCTTATAAATTAAAAAAAATAATTTAATTGATAAATAAATTATATTTTGATGGACGATAGTCCATAAAAGTCAAAGTTACTGACCGATTCAAAAGTTTAATATCTTAATCGACAGCTCTTTTGTTGTCTATAAATTGTATTAAAAAAGATTTTGAAACTTTTTGCTTACAAATTAAAAAAAAATAATTTAATTGATAAATAAATAATTTTTGATGGACGATAGTCCAATTTTCAACATCTTATAATTTTCAAAATTAAATAAATAAATAAATTAATTATTTAATAAATAATTTTTGATGGACGATAGTGATATATTGTCAAAGTTATTGACCGATTCAAAAGTTTGATATCTTAATCAAAAGCCATGCTATTACGCATAAATATTGATTATGAAAATTATAACATTTGGTTTAAAAAAATAGTTTTTCGGTATGGATACATTTATTATAAACTCCTTTGAAGCTCATATAAAGTGGAATAAACGGCAAAGATTATCATCCGATTTTCAAGTTTGATATCTTAATCGACAGCTATTTAAGTGTCTATAAATTGTATAAAAAAAGATTTTAATATTTTTGCTTATAAATTAAAAAAAAATAATTTAATTGATAAATAAATTATTTTTTGATGGACGATAGTCCATAAAAGTCAAAGTTATTGACCGATTCAAAAGTTTGATATCTTAATCAAAAGCCATGCTACTACGCATAAATATTGATTATGAAAATTATAACATTTGGTTTAAAAAAATAGTTTTTCGGTATGGATACATTTATTTTAAACTACTTTGAAGCTCATATAAAGTTGAATAAACGGCAAAGATTATCAACCGATTTTTAAGTTTGATATCTTAATCGACAGCTCTTTTGTTGTCTATAAATTGTATTAAAAAAGATTTTAATTTTTTTGCTTATAAATTAAAAAAAAATAAT
The DNA here is from genome assembly GCA_963556175.1 of Tipula confusa. Taxonomy (NCBI): domain Eukaryota; kingdom Metazoa; phylum Arthropoda; class Insecta; order Diptera; family Tipulidae; genus Tipula; species Tipula confusa. The sequence continues at coordinate 922,351 of CAUVYK010000003.1, forward strand.
TTAATTGATAAATAAATTATTTTTTGATGGACGATAGTCCATAAAAGTCAAAGTTATTGACCGATTTAAAAGTTTGATATCTTAATCAAAAGCAATGCTACTACGCATAAATATTGATTATAAAAATTATAACATTTGGTTTAAAAAAAT
>CAUVYK010000003.1:927500-957500 GCA_963556175.1 Tipula confusa
TGGTATGGTCGTTCGCTATTAAATCGGAATATTAAGACGATGAAGATTGGTTATGAAAGCTTAAACAACAACTCGTTAATTATTTTAAGCGGTTTTTTGTTTTTTGATGGACTATCGTCCATCAAAAATTATTTATTAAATAATTAATTTATTTATTTATTTAATTTTGAAAATTATAAGATGTTGAAAATTGGACTATCGTCCATCAAAAATTATTTATTTATCAATTAAATTATTTTTTTTTAATTTATAAGCAAAAAGTTTTAAATCTTTTTTAATACAATTTATAGACAACAAAAGAGCTGTCGATTAAGATATCAAACTTTTGAATCGGTCAGTAACTTTGACTGTTATGGACTATCGTCCATCAAAAAACAATTTATTTATCAATTAAATTATTTTTTTTTAATTTATAAGCAAAAAGTTTAAAATCTTTTTTAATACAATTTATAGACAACAAAAGAGCTGTCGATTAAGATATCAAACTTAAAAATCGGTTGATAATCTTTGCCGTTTATTCAACTTTATATGAGCTTCAAAGTAGTTTATAATAAATGTATCCATACCGAAAAACTATTTTTTTAAACCTAATATTATAATTTTCATAATCAATATTTATGCGTAGCAGCATGGCTTTTGATTGAGATATCAAACTTTTGAATCGGTCAGTAACTTTGACTTTAATGGACTATCGTCCATCAAAAAATAATTTATGTATCAATTAAATTATTTTTTTTAAATTTATAAGCAAAAAAATTAAAATCTTTTTTAATACAATTTATAGACAACAAAAGAGCTGTCGATTAAGATATCAAACTTAAAAATCGGTTGATAATCTTTGCCGTTTATTCAACTTTATATGAGCTTCAAAATAGTTTATAATAAATGTATCCATACCGAAAAACTATTTTTTTTAAACCAAATGTTATAATTTTCATTATCAATATTTATGCGTAGTAGCATGGCTTTTGATTAAGATATCAAACTTTTGAATCGGTCAGTAACTTTGACTTTTATGGACTATCGTCCATCAAAAAATAATTTATTTATCAATTAAATTATTTTTTTTTAATTTGTAAGCAAAAATATTAAAATCTTTTTTATTTCAATTTATAGACAACAAAAGAGCTGTCGATTAAGATATCAAACTTTTAAATCGGTCAGTAACTTTTACTTTTATGGACTATCGTCCATCAAAAAATAATTTATTTATCAATTAAATTTTTTTTTTTAATTTATAAGCAAAAAGTTTAAAATCTTTTTTAATACAATTTATAGACAATTAAATAGCTGTCGATTAAGATATCAAACTTAAAAATCGCTTGATAATCTTTGCCGTTTATTCAACTTTATATAAGCTTCAAAGTAGTTTATAATAAATGTATCCATACCGAAAAATTATTTTTTTAATCCAAATGTTATAATTTTTATAATCAATATTTATGCGTAGTAGCATGGCTTTTGATTAAGATATCAAACTTTTGAATCGGTCAATAACTTTGACTTTTATGGACTATCGTCCATCAAAAAATAATTTATTTATCAATTAAATTATTTTTTTTTAATTTAAAAGCAAAAAAATTAAAATATTTTTTAATACAATTTATAGACAACAAAAGAGCTGTCGATTAAGATATCAAACTTAAAAATCGGTTGATAATCTTTGCCGTTTATTCAACTTTATATGAGCTTCAAAGTAGTTTATAATAAATGTATCCATACCGAAAAACTATTTTTTTAAACCAAATGTTATAATTTTTATAATCAATATTTATGCGTAGTAGCATGGCTTTTGATTAAATATTTATGCGTAGTAGCATGGCTTTTGATGGCTATTGATTCAAACTTTTGAATCGGTCAATAACTTTGACTTTTATTGACTATCGTCCATCAAAAAATAATTTATTTATCAATTAAATTATTTTTTTTTAATTTATAAGCAAAAAGTTTAAAATGTTTTTAAATACAATTTATAGACAACAAAAGAGCTGTCGATTAAGATATCAAACTTAAAAAGCGGTTGATAATCTTTGCCGTTTATTCAACTTTATATGAGCTTCAAAGTAGTTTATAATAAATGTATCCATACCGAAAAACTATTTTTTTAAACCAAATGTTATAATTTTCATAATCAATATTTATGCGTAGTAGCATGGCTTTTGAGTAAGATATCAAACTTTTGAATCGGTCAATAACTTTGACTTTTATGGACTATCGTCCATCAAAAAATAATTTATTTATCAATTAAATTTTTTTTTTTAATTTATAAGCAAAAAGTTTAAAATCTTTTTTAATACAATTTATAGACAACAAAAGAGCTGTCGATTAAGATATCAAACTTAAAAATCGGTTGATAATCTTTACCGTTTATTCAACTTTATATGAGCTTCAAAGTAGTTTATAATAAATGTATCCATACCGAAAAATTATTTTTTAAAAACAAATGTTATAATTTTTATAATCAATATTTATGCGTAGTAGCATGGCTTCTGATTAAGATATCAAACTTTTGAATCGGTCAGTAACTTTGACTTTTATGGACTATCGTCCATCAAAAAATAATTTATTTATCAATTAAATTATTTTTTTTTAATTTATAAGCAAAAAGTTTAAAATCTCATTTATTACAATTTATAGACAACAAAAGAGCTGTCGATTAAGTTATCAAACTTAAAAATCGGTTGATAATCTTTGCCGTTTATTCAACTTTATATGAGCTTCAAAGTAGTTTATAATAAATGTATCCATACCGAAAAACTATTTTTTTAAACCAAATGTTATAATTTTTATAATCAATAGTTATGCGTAGTAGCATGGCTTTTGATTAAATATTTATGCGTAGTAGCATGGCTTTTGATGGCTTTTGATTCAAACTTTTGAATCGGTCAATAACTTTGACTTTTATTGACTATCGTCCATCAAAAAATAATTTATTTATCAATTAAATTATTTTTTTTTAATTTATAAGCAAAAAGTTTAAAATGTTTTGTAATACAATTTATAGACAACAAAAGAGCTGTCGATTAAGATATCAAACTTAAAAAGCGGTTGATAATCTTTGCCGTTTATTCAACTTTATATGAGCTTCAAAGTAGTTTATAATAAATGTATCCATACCGAAAAACTATTTTTTTAAACCAAATGTTATAATTTTCATAATCAATATTTATGCGTAGTAGCATGGCTTTTGAGTAAGATATCAAACTTTTGAATCGGTCAATAACTTTGACTTTTATGGACTATCGTCCATCAAAAAATAATTTATTTATCAATTAAATTTTTTTTTTTAATTTATAAGCAAAAAGTTTAAAATCTTTTTTTATACAATTTATAGACAACAAAAGAGCTGTCGATTAAGATATCAAACTTAAAAATCGGTTGATTATCTTTGCCATTTATTCAACTTTATATGAGCTTCAAAGTAGTTTATAATAAATGTATCCATACCGAAAAACTATTTTTTTAAACCAAATGTTATAATTTTCATAATCAATATTTATGCGTAGTAGCATGGCTTTTGATTAAGATATCAAACTTTTGAATCGGTCAGTAACTTTTACTTTTATGGACTATCGTCCATCAAAAAATAATTTATTTATCAATTAAATTATTTTTTTTTAATTTAGAAGCAAAAAAATTAAAATCTTTTTAAATACAATTTATAGACAACAAAAGAGCTGTCGATTAAGTTATCAAACTTAAAAATCGGTTGATAATCTTTGCCGTTTATTCAACTTTATATAAGCTTCAAAGTAGTTTATAATAATTGTATCCATACCGAAAAATTATTTTTTTAAACCAAATAATATAATTTTTATAATCAATATTTATGCGTAGTAGCATGGCTTCTGATTAAGATATCAAACTTTTGAATCGGTCAGTAACTTTGACTTTTATGGACTATCGTCCATCAAAAAATAATTTATTTATCAATTAAATTATTTTTTTTTAATTTAGAAGCAAAAAAATTAAAATCTTTTTAAATACAATTTATAGACAACAAAAGAGCTGTCGATTAAGTTATCAAACTTAAAAATCGGTTGATAATCTTTGCCGTTTATTCAACTTTATATAAGCTTCAAAGTAGTTTATAATAATTGTATCCATACCGAAAAATTATTTTTTTAAACCAAATGTTATAATTTTTATAATCAATATTTATGCGTAGTAGCATGGCTTTTGATTGAGATATCAAACTTTTGAATCGGTCAGTAACTTTGACTTTTATGGACTATCGTTCATCAAAAAATAATTTATTTATCAATTAAATTATTTTTTTTTAATTTAGAAGCAAAAAGTTTAAAATCTTTTTTTATTCAATTTATAGACAATTAAATAGCTGTCGATTAAGATATCAAACTTTTGAATCGGTCAGTAACTTTGACTTTTATGGACTATCGTCCATCAAAAAATAATTTATTTATCAATTAAATTATTTTTTTTTAATTTATAAGCAAAAAGTTTAAAATCTTTTTTAATACAATTTATAGACAACAAAAGAGCTGTCGATTTAGTTATCAAACTTAAAAATCGGTTGATAATCTTTGCCGTTTATTCAACTTTATATGAGTTTCAAAGTAGTTTATAATAAATGTATCCATACCGAAAAACTATTTTTTTAAACCAAATGTTATAATTTTCATAATTAATATTTATGCGTAGTAGCATGGCTTTTGATTAAGATATCAAACTTTTGAATCGGTCAATAACTTTGACTTTTATGGACTATCGTCCATCAAAAAATAATTTATTTATCAATTAAATTATTTTTTTTTAATTTATAAGCAAAAAAATTAAAATCTTTTTTAATACAATTTATAGACAACAAAAGAGCTGTCGATTAAGATATCAAACTTAAAAATCAATTGATAATCTTTGCCGTTTATTCAACTTTATATGAGCTTCAAAGTAGTTTATAATAAATGTATCCATACCGAAAAACTATTTTTTTAAACCAAATGTTATAATTTTCATAATCAATATTTATGCGTAGTAGCATGGCTTTTGATTAAGATATCAAACTTTTAAATCGGTCAATAACTTTGACTTTTATGGACTATCGTCCATCAAAAAATAATTTATTTATCAATTAAATTATTTTTTTTTAATTTATAAGCAAAAAAATTAAAATCTTTTTTAATACAATTTATAGACAACAAAAGAGCTGTCGATTAAGATATCAAACTTAAAAATCGGATGATAATCTTTGCCGTTTATTCAACTTTATATGAGCTTCAAAGTAGTTTATAATAAATGTATCCATACCGAAAAACTATTTTTTTAAACCAAATGTTATAATTTTCATAATAAATATTTATGCGTAGTAGCATGGCTTTTGATTAAGATATCAAACTTTTGAATCGGTCAATAACTTTGACTTTTATGGACTATCGTCCATCAAAAAATAATCTATTTATCAATTAAATTTTTTTTTTTTAATTTATAAGCAAAAATATTAAAATCTTTTTTAATACAATTTATAGACAAGTAAAGAGCTGTCGATTGATATATCAAACTTAAAAATCGGTTGATAATCTTTGCCGTTTATTCAACTTTATATAAGCTTCAAAGTAGTTTATAATAAATGTATCCATACCGAAAAATTATTTTTTAAAACCAAATGTTATAATTTTCATAATCAATATTTATGCGTAGTAGCATGGCTTTTGATTAAGATATCAAACTTTTGAATCGGTCCGTAACTTTTACTTTTATGGACTATCGTCCATCAAAATATAATTTATTAATCAATTAATTTTTTTTTTTTTTATTTGTAAGCAAAAAGTTTAAAATCTTTTTTAAAACAATTTATGGACAATTAAATAGCTGTCGATTAAGATATCAAACTTAAAAATCGGTTGATAATCTTTGCCGTTTATAAAACTTTAGATCCATACCGAAAAACTATTTTTTTAAACCAAATGTTATGATTTTCATAATCAATATTTATGCGTAGTAGCATGGCTTTTGATTAAGATATCAAACTTTTGAATCGGTCAATAACTTTGACAATATATCACTATCGTCCATCAAAAATTATTTATTAAATAATTAATTTATTTATTTATTTAATTTTGAAAATTATAAGATGTTGAAAATTGGACTATCGTCCATCAAAAATTATTTATTTATCAATTAAATTATTATTTTTTAATTTGTAAGCAAAAAGTTTTAAATCTTTTTTTATACAATTTATAGACATCAAAAGAGCTGTCGATTAAGATATCAAACTTTTGAATCGGTCAGTAACTTTGACTTTTATGGACTATCGTCCATCAAAATATAATTTATTTATCAATTAAATTATTTTTTTTAATTTATAAGCAAAAAGTTTAAAATCTTTTTTTATACAATTTATAGACAACAAAAGAGCTGTCGATTAAGATATCAAACTTAAAAATCGGTTGATAATCTTTGCCGTTTATTCAACTTTATATGAGCTTCAAAGTAGTTTATAATAAATGTATCCATACCGAAAAATTATTTTTTTAAACCAAATGTTATAATTTTTATAATCAATATTTATGCGTAGTAGCATGGCTTTTGATTGAGATATCAAACTTTTGAATCGGTCAGTAACTTTGACTTTTATGGACTATCGTCCATCAAAAAATTATTTATTTATCAATTAAATTTTTTTTTTTTAATTAATAAGCAAAAAAATTAAAATCTTTTTTAATACAATTTATAGACAACAAAAGAGCTGTCGATTAAGATACCAAACTTAAAAATCGGTTGATAATCTTTGCCGTTTATTCAACTTTATATAAGCTTCAAAGTAGTTTATAATCAATGTATCCATACCGAAAAATTATTTTTTAAAACCAAATGTTATAATTTTCATAATCAATATTTATGCGTAGTAGCATGGCTTTTGATTAAGATATCAAACTTTTGAATCGGTCAGTAACTTTTACTTTTATGGACTATCGTCCATCAAAATATAATTTATTTATCAATTAATTTTTTTTTTTTTAATTTGTAAGCAAAAAGTTTAAAATCTTTTTTATAACAATTTATAGACAATTAAATAGCTGTCGATTAAGATATCAAACTTAAAAATCGGTTGATAATATTTGCCGTTTATTCAACTTTATATGAGCTTCAAAGTAGTTTATAATAAATGTATCCATACCGAAAAACTATTTTTTTAAACCAAATGTTATAATTTTTATAATCAATATTTATGCGTAGTAGCATGGCTTTTGATTGAGATATCAAACTTTTGAATAGGTCAGTAACTTTGACTTTTATGGACTATCGTCCATCAAAAAATAATTTATTTATCAATTAAATTATTTTTTTTTAATTTGTAAGCAAAAAAATTAAAATCTTTTTTAATACAATTTATAGACAATTAAATAGCTGTCGATTAAGATATCAACTTTAGCCGTTTATTCAACTTTATATGAGCTTCAAAGTAGTTTATAATAAATGTATCCATACCGAAAAACTATTTTTTTAAACCAAATATTATAATTTTCATAATCAATATTTATGCGTAGTAGCATGGCTTTTGATTAAGATATCAAACTTTTGAATCGGTCAATAACTTTGACTTTTATGGACTATCGTCCATCAAAAAATAATTTATTTATCAATTAAATTATTTTTTTTTAATTTATAAGCAAAAAAATTAAAATCTTTTTTAAAACAATTTATAGACAACAAAAGAGCTGTCGATTAAGATATCAAACTTAAAAATCGGTTGATAATCTTTGCCGTTTATTCAACTTTATATAAGCTTCAAAGTAGTTTATAATAAATGTATCCATACCGAAAAATTATTTTTTTAAAACTAAATGTTATAATATTTATAATCAATATTTATGCGTAGTAGCATGGCTTTTGATTGAGATATCAAACTTTTGAATCGGTCAGTAACTTTGACTTTAATGGACTATCGTCCATCAAAAAATAATTTATGTATAAATTAAATTATTTTTTTTAAATTTATAAGCAAAAAAATTAAAATCTTTTTTAATACAATTTATAGACAACAAAAGAGCTGTCGATTAAGATATCAAACTTAAAAATCGGTTGATAATCTTTGCCGTTTATTCAACTTTATATGAGCTTCAAAGTAGTTTATAATAAATGTATCCATACCGAAAAACTATTTTTTTAAACCAAATGTTATAATTTTCATTATCAATATTTATGCGTAGTAGCATGGCTTTTGATTGAGATATCAAACTTTTGAATCGGTCAGTATCTTTGACTTTTATGGACTATCGTCCATCAAAAAATAATTTATTTATCAATTAAATTATTTTTTTTTTAATTTGTAAGCAAAAAGTTTAAAATCTTTTTTAATACAATTTATAGACAACAAAAGAGCTGTCGATTAAGATATCAAACTTTAAAATCGGTCAGTAACTTTTACTTTTATGGACTATCGTCCATCAAAAAATAATTTATTTATCAATTAAATTTTTTTTTTTTAATTTATAAGAAAAAAGTTTAAAATCTTTTTTAATACAATTTATAGACAATTAAATAGCTGTCGATTAAGATATCAAACTTAAAAATCGCTTGATAATCTTTGCCGTTTATTCAACTTTATATAAGCTTCAAAGTAGTTTATAATAAATGTAGCCATACCGAAAAATTTTTTTTTTTAAACCAAATGTTATAATTTTTATAATCAATATTTATGCGTAGTAGCATGGCTTTTGATTAAGATATCAAACTTTTGAATCGGTCAGTAACTTTGACTTTTATGGACTATCGTCCATCAAAAAATAATTTATTTATCAATTAAATTATTTTTTTTTAATTTATAAGCAAAAAAATAAAAATCTTTTTTAATACAATTTATAGACAATAAAAGAGCTGTCGATTAAGATATCAAACTTAAAAATCGGTTGATAATCTTTGCAGTTTATTCAACTTTATATGAGCTTCAAAGTAGTTTATAATAAATGTATCCATACCGAAAAATTATTTTTTAAAACCAAATGTTATAATTTTCATAATCAATATTTATGCGTAGTAGCATGGCTTTTGATTAAGATATCAAACTTTTGAATCGGTCAATAACTTTGACTTTTATGGACTATCGTCCATCAAAAAATAATTTATTTATCAATTAAATTATTTTTTTTTAATTTAGAAGCAAAAAAATTAAAATCTTTTTTAAAACAATTTATAGACCCTAAAAAGAGCTGTCGATTAAGATATCAAACTTAAAAATCGGTTGATAATCTTTGCAGTTTATTCAACTTTATATGAGCTTCAAAGTAGTTTATAATAAATGTATCCATACCGAAAAACTATTTTTTTAAACCAAATGTTATAATTTTCATAATCAATATTTATGCGTAGTAGCATGGCTTTTGATTAAGATATCAAACTTTTAAATAGGTCAATAACTTTGACTTTTATGGACTATCGTCTATCAAAAAATAATTTATTTATCAATTAAATTATTTTTTTTTAATTTATAAGCAAAAAAATTAAAATCTTTTTTAATACAATTTATAGACAACAAAAGAGCTGTCGATTAAGATATCAAACTTAAAAATCGGATGATAATCTTTGCCGTTTATTCAACTTTATATGAGCTTCAAAGTAGTTTATAATAAATGTATCCATACCGAAAAACTATTTTTTTAAACCAAATGTTATAATTTTCATAATAAATATTTATGCATAGTAGCATGGCTTTTGATTAAGATATCAAACTTTTGAATCGGTCAATAACTTTGACTTTTATGGACTATCGTCAATCAAAATATAATTTATTAATCAATTAATTTTTTTTTTTTAATTTGTAAGCAAAAAGTTTAAAATCTTTTTTAAAATAATTTATAGACAATTAAATAGCTGTCGATTAAGATATCAAACTTAAAAATCGGTTGATAATCTTTGCCGTTTATTCAACTTTATATCCATACCGAAAAACTATTTTTTTAAACCAAATGTTATAATTTTCATAATCAATATTTATGCGTAGTAGCATGGCTTTTGATTAAGATATCAAACTTTTGAATCGGTCAATAACTTTGACAATATATCACTATCGTCCATCAAAAATTATTTATTTATCAATTAAATTATTTTTTTTTAATTTGTAAGCAAAAAGTTTTAAATCTTTTTTAATACAATTTATAGACAACAAAAGAGCTGTCGATTAAGATATCAAACTTTTGAATCGGTCAGTAACTTTGACTTTTATGGACTATCGTCCATCAAAATATAATTTATTTATCAATTAAATTATTTTTTTTAAATTTATAAGCAAAAAGTTTAAAATCTTTTTTAATACAATTTATAGACAACAAAAGAGCTGTCGATTAAGATATCAAACTTAAAAATCGGTTAATAATCTTTGCCGTTTATTCAACTTTATATGAGCTTCAAAGTAGTTTATAATAAATGTATCCATACCGAAAAATTATTTTTTTAAACCAAATGTTATAATTTTCATAATCAATATTTATGCGTAGTAGCATGGCTTTTGATTGAGATATCAAACTTTTGAATCGGTCAGTAACTTTGACTTTTATGGACTATCGTCCATCAAAAAATAATTTATTTATCAATTAAATTATTTTTTTTTTAATTTAGAAGCAAAAACAATAAAATCTTCTTTAATACAATTTATAGACAATTAAATAGCTGTCGATTAAGATATCAAACTTTTGAATCGGTCGGTAACTTTGACTTTTATGGACTATCGTCCATCAAAAAATAATTTATTTATCAATTAAATTATTATTTTTTAATTAATAAGCAAAAAGTTTAAAATCTTTTTTTATACAATTTATAGACAATTAAATAGCTGTCGATTAAGATATCAAACTTAAAAATCGGATGATAATCTTTGCCGTTTATTCAACTTTATATGAGCTTCAAAGGAGTTTATAATAAATGTATCCATACCGAAAAACTATTTTTTTAAACCAAATGTTATAATTTTCATAATCAATATTTATGCGTAGTAGCATGGCTTTTGATTAAGATATCAAACTTTTGAATCGGTCAATTATCATCCAAAGATTATCATCCGATTTTTAAGTTTGATATCTTAATCGACAGCTATTTAATTGTCTATAAATTGTATAAAAAAAAGTATTTAAACTTTTTGCTTCTAAATTAAAAAAAAATAATTTAATTGATAAATAAATTATTTTTTGATGGACGATAGTCCATAAAAGTCAAAGTTACTGACCGATTCAAAAGTTTGATATCTTAATCAAAAGCCATGCTACTACGCATAAATATTGATTATGAAAATTATAACATTTGGTTTAAAAAAATAGTTTTTCGGTATGGATACATTTATTATAAACTCCTTTGAAGCTCATATAAAGTTGAATAAACGGCAAAGATTATCATCCGATTTTTAAGTTTGATATCTTAATCGACAGCTATTTAATTGTCTATAAATTGTATAAAAAAAGATTTTAAACTTTTTGCTTATTAATTAAAAAATAATAATTTAATTGATAAATAAATTATTTTTTGATGGACGATAGTCCATAAAAGTCAAAGTTACCTACCGATTGAAAAGTTTGATATCTTAATCAAAAGCCATGCTACTACGCATAAATATTGATTATGAAAATTATAAAAACGGCAAAGATTATCAACCGATTTTTAAGTTTGATATATCAATCGACAGCTCTTTACTTGTCTATAAAGTGTATTAAAAAAGATTTTAATATTTTTATTTACAAATTAAAAAAAAATAATTTAATTGATAAATAAATTATTTTTTGATGGACGATAGTCCATAAAAGTCAAAGTTATTGACCGATTCAAAAGTTTGATATCTTAATCAAAAGCCATGCTACTACGCATAAATATTGATTATGAAAATTATAACATTTGGTTTAAAAAAATAGTTTTTCGGTATGGATATAAAGTTGAATAAACGGCAAAGATAATCAACTGATTTTTAAGTTTGATATCTTAATCGACAGCTATATAATTGTCTATAAATTGTATTAAAAAAGATTTTAATTTTTGTGCTTATAAATTTAAAAAAAATAATTTAATTGAAAAATAAAATATTTTTTGATGGACGATAGTCCATAAAAGTCAAAGTTATTGACCGATTCAAAAGTTTGATATCTTAATCAAAAGCCATGCTACTACGCATAAATATTGACTATAAAAATTATAACATTTTGTTTAAAAAAATAGTTTTTCGGTATGGATACATTTATTATAAACTACTTTGAAGCTCATATAAAGTTGAATAAACGGCAAAGAATATCAACCGATTTTTAAGTTTGATATCTTAATCGACAGCTCTTTTGATGTCTATAAATTGTATTAAAAAAGATTTTAATTTTTTTGCTTATAAATTAAAAAAAAATAATTTAATTGATAAATAAATTATTTTTTGATGGACGATAGTCCATAAAAGTCAAAGTTATTGACCGATCCAAAAGTTTGATATCTTAATCAAAAGCCATGCTACTACGTATAATTATTGATTATGAAAATTATAATATTTGGTTTAAAAAAATAGTTTTTCGGTATGGACACATTTATTATAAACTACTTTGAAGCTCATATTAAGTTGAATAAACGGCAAAGATTATCAACCGATTTTTAAGTTTGATATCTTAATCGACAGCTCTTTTGTTGTCTATAAATTGTATTAAAAAAGATTAATTTTTTTGCTTATAAATTAAAAAAAAATAATTTAATTGATAAATAAATTATTTTTTGATGGACGATAGTCCATAAAAGTCAAAGTTACTGACCGATTCAAAAGTTTGATATCTTATTCAAAAGCCATGCTTTTACGTATAAATATTGATTATTAAAATTATAACATTTGGTTTAAACAAATAGTTTTTCGGTATGGATACATTTATTATAAACTACTTTGAAGCTCATATAAAGTTGAATAAACGGCAAATATTATCAACCGATTTTTAAGTTTGATATCTTAATCGACAGCTCTTTTGTTGTCTATAAATTGTATTAAAAAAGATTTTAAACTTTTTGCTTATAAATTAAAAAAAATAATTTAATTGATAAATAAATTATTTTTTGATGGACGATAGTCCATAAAAGTCAAAGTTACTGACCGATTCAAAAGTTTGATATCTTAATCGACAGCTATTTAATTTTCTATAAATTGTATTAAAAAAGATTTTAATTTTATTGCTTCTAAATTAAAAAAAAAATAATTTAATTGATAAATAAATTATTTTTTGATGGACGATAGTCCATAAAAGTCAAAGTTATTGAACGATTCAAAAGTTTGATATCTTAATCAAAAGCCATGCTACTACGCATAAATATTAATAATGAAAATTATAACATTTGGTTTAAACAAATAGTTTTTCGGTATGGATACATTTATTATAAACTACTTTGAAGCTCATATAAAGTTGAATAAACGGCAAAGATTATCAACCGATTTTTAAGTTTGATACCTTAATCGACAGCTCTTTTGTTGTCTATAAATTGTATTTAAAAAGGTTTTAATATTTTTGCTTATAAATTAAAAAAAAATAATTTAATTGATAAATAGATTATTTTTTGATGGACGATAGTCCATAAAAGTCAAAGTTATTGACCGATTCAAAAGTTTGATATCTTAATCAAAAGCGATGCTACTACGCATAAATATTGATTATGAAAATTATAACATTTGGTTTAAAAAAATAGTTTTTCGGTATGGATACATTTATTATAAACTACTTTGAAGCTCATATAAAGTTGAATAAACGGCAAAGATTATCAACCGATTTTTAAGTTTGATATCTTAATCGACAGCTCTTTTGTTGTCTATAAATTGTATTAAAAGATTTTAATTTTTTTGCTTATAAATTAAAAAAAAATAATTTAATTGATAAATAAAATATTTTTTGATGGACGATAGTCCATAAAAGTAAAAGTTACTGACCGATTCAAAAGTTTGATATCTTAATCAAAAGCCATGCTACTAAGCATAAATAATAAATATAAAAATTATAACATTTGGTTTAAAAAAATAGTTTTTCGGTATGGATACATTTATTATAAACTACTTTGAGGCTCATATAAAGTTGAATAAACGGCAAAGATTATCAACCGATTTTTAAGTTTGATATCTCAATCGACAGCTCTTTTGTTGTCATAAATTGTATTAAAAAAGATTTTATTTTTTTTGCTTATAAATTAAAAAAAAAATAATTTAATTGATAAATAAATTATTTTTTGATGGACGATAGTCAATAAAAGTCAAAGTTACTGACCGATTCAAAAGTTTGATATCTTAATCAAAAGCTATGCTACTACGCATAAATATTGACTATAAAAATTATATCATTTGGTTTTAAAAAATAATTTTTCGGTATGGATACATTTATTATAAACTACTTTGAAGCTCATATAAAGTGGAATAAACGGCGAAGATTATCATCCGATTTTTAAGTTTGATATCTTAATCGACAGCTATTTAATTGTCTATAAATTGTAAAAAAAAAGATTTTAAACTTTTTGCTTATAAATTAAAAAAAAAATAATTTAATTGATAAATAAATTATTTTTTGATGGACGATAGTCCATAAAAGTCAAAGTTACTGACCGATTCAAAAGTTTGATATCTTAATCAAAAGCCATGCTACTACGTATAAATATTGATTATGAAAATTATAACATTTGGTTTAAAAAAATAATTTTTCGGTATGGATACATTTATTATAAACTACTTTGAAGCTTATATAAAGTTGAATAAACGGCAAAGATTATCAACCTATTTTTAAGTTTGATATCTTAATCGACAGCTATTTAATTGTCTATAAATTGTATTAAAAAAGATTTTAAACTTTTTGCTTATAAATTAAAAAAAAAAAATTTAATTGATAAATAAATTATTTTTTGATGGACGATAGTCCATAAAAGTCAAAGTTATTGACCGATTCAAAAGTTTGATATCTTAATCAAAAGCCATGCTACTACGCATAAATATTGATTTTGAAAATTATAACATTTGGTTTAAAAAAATAGTTTTTCGGTATGGATACATTTATTATAAACTACTTTGAAGCTCATATAAAGTGGAATAAACGGCAAAGATTATCAACCGATTTTTAAGTTTGATATCTTAATCGACAGCTATTTAATTGTCTATAAATTGTAAAAAAAAAGATTTTAAACTTTTTGCTTTTTAATTAAAAAAAAAAAATTTAATTGATAAATAAATTATTTTTTGATGGACGATAGTCCATAAAAGTCAAAGTTACTGACCGATTCAAAAGTTTGATATCTTAATCGACAGCTATTTAATTGTCTATAAATAATGTTAAAAAAAGATTTTAATTTTTTTGCTTCTAAATTAAAACAAAATAATTTAATTGATAAATAAATTATTTTTTGATGGACGATAGTCCATAAAAGTCAAAGTTACTGACCGATTCAAAAGTTTGATATCTCAATCAAAAGCCATGCTACTACGCATAAATATTGATTATAAAAAATTATAACATTTGGTTTAAAAAAATAATTTTTCGGTATGGATACATTTATTATAAACTACTTTGAAGCTCATATAAAGTTGAATAAACGGCAAAGATTATCAACCGATTTTTAAGTTTGATATCTTAATCGACAGCTATTTAATTGTCTATAAATTGTAAAAAAAAAGATTTTAAACTTTTTGCTTTTTAATTAAAAAAAAAAAATTTAATTGATAAATAAATTATTTTTTGATGGACGATAGTCCATAAAAGTCAAAGTTACTGACCGATTCAAAAGTTTGATATCCTAATCGACAGCTATTTAATTGTCTATAAATTGTATTAAAAAAGATTTTAATTTTTTTGCTTATAAATTAAAAAAAAATAATTTAATTGATAAATAAATTATTTTTTGATGGACGATAGTCCATAAAAGTCAAAGTTACTGACCGATTCAAAAGTTTGATATCTCAATCAAAAGCCATGCTACTACGCATAAATATTGATTATGAAAATTATAACATTTGGTTTAAAAAAATAATTTTTCGGTATGGATACATTTATTATAAACTACTTTGAAGCTCATATAAAGTTGAATAAACGGCAAAGATTATCAACCGATTTTTAAGTTTGATATCTTAATCGACAGCTCTTTTGTTGTCTATAAATTGTATTAAAAAAGATTTTAAACTTTTTGCTTATAAATTAAAAAAAATAATTTAATTGATAAATAAATTATATTTTGTTGGACGATAGTCCATAAAAGTCAAAGTTACTGACCGATTCAAAAGTTTGATATCTTAATCGACAGCTCTTTTGTTGTCTATAAATTGTATTAAAAAAGATTTAAAACTTTTTGCTTTTAAATTAAAAAAAAATAATTTAATTGATAAATAAATAATTTTTGATGGACGATAGTCCAATTTTCAACATCTTATAATTTTCAAAATTAAATAAATAAATAAATTAATTATTTAATAAATAATTTTTGATGGACGATTGTGATATATTGTCAAAGTTATTGACCGATTCAAAAGTTTGATATCTTAATCAAAAGCCATGCTACTACGCATAAATATTGATTATGAAAATTATAACATTTGGTTTAAAAAAATAGTTTTTCGGTATGGATATAAAGTTGAATAAACGGCAAAGATTATCAACCGATTTTTAAGTTTGATATCTTAATCGACAGCTATTTAATTGTCTATAAATTGTATTAAAAAAGATTTTAATTTTTTTGCTTATAAATTAAAAAAAAATAATTTAATTGATAAATAAATTATTCTTTGATGGACGATAGTCCATAAAAGTCAAAGTTATTGACCGATTCAAAAGTTTGATATCTTAATCAAAAGCCATGCTACTACGCATAAATATTGATTATGAAAATTATAACATTTGGTTTAAAAAAATAGTTTTTCGGTATGGATACATTTATTATAAACTACTTTGAAGCTCATATAAAGTTGAATAAACGGCAAAGATTATCAACCGATTTTTAAGTTTGATATCTTAATCGACAGCTCTTTTGTTGTCTATAAATTGTATTAAAAAAGATTTTAATATTTTTGCTTATAAATTAAAAAAAAATAATTTAATTGATAAATAGATTATTTTTTGATGGACGATAGTCCATAAAAGTCAAAGTTATTGACCGATTCAAAAGTTTGATATCTTAATCAAAAGCCATGCTACTACGCATAAATATTGATTATGAAAATTGTAACATTTGGTTTAAAAAAATAGTTTTTCGATATGGATACATTTATTATAAACTACTTTGAAGCTCATATAAAGTTGAATAAACGGCAAAGATTATCAACCGATTTTTAAGTTTGATATCTTAATCGACAGCTCTTTTGTTGTCTATAAATTGTATTAAAAAAGATTTTAATTTTTTTGCTTCTAAATTAAAAAAAAATAATTTAATTGATAAATAAATTATTTTTTGATGGACGATAGTCCATAAAAGTCAAAGTTACTGACCGATTCAAAAGTTTGATATCTCAATCAAAAGCCATGCTACTACGCATATATATTGATTATGAAAATTATAACATTTGGTTTAAAAAAATAGTTTTTCGGTATGGATACATTTATTATAAACTACTTTGAAGCTCATATAAAGTTGAATAAACGGCAAAGATTATCATCCGATTTTTAAGTTTGATATCTTAATCGACAGCTCTTTTGTTGTCTATAAATTGTATTAAAAAAGATTTTAATTTTTTTGCTTATAAATTAAAAAAAAAATAATTTAATTGATAAATAAATTATTTTTTGATGGACGATAGTCAATAAAAGTCAAAGTTACTGACCGATTCAAAAGTTTGATATCTTAATCAAAAGCCATGCTACTACACATAAGTATTGACTTTAAAAATTATAACATTTGATTTTAAAAAATAATTTTTCGGTATGGATACATTTATTATAAACTCCTTTGAAGCTTGTTACCAACCCCTACGGCAACTAACACTTTTTAAATTGAGTAGCTTTCAGTCGGACTATGGGAGGTCCTTTGTCGCCGTATTGTCAGGAATTAGCACCAACACGTGTCTTAATATTTACACACAAAAAAAAATGAATCTCACTCGTACACTCACTTCCGACACTTCACAATTAAATAGAAATTCAATAAAATTAAACCATACTATATCTTTATTTCTTTATAAAAAAAAACCCAGTATTCTTACTCGAAACAATTATTTGTACAATCTTAAACTATACTTATTTCTTTAAAGTGAAAAAAAATTTTGAAAAATATTCCATACCCTTATACTGCCGTAGAGTACTCACGGTGATATAAGTGCTGCTTATAGTGCTGAAAAAAATATATAAGATTTGCCGTGGCACCCCGTTTTTTTTCACTTTAAAATATGATTTAATATAATTTAAATACTTGAAATTTACTCTAATTTTGAAATATTTTTTTTTTATAACAATAAAAATGTATCTTTTGAAATAGAACCCTATCTATTTAAACATTAACCTTCACAACACAATTAATAATATTATAATTAATTTATAATGATTGTTGAAAAACTATTATAATATGGAATTTGTTTCAGCGAATGCACATTGGTATATATAAAAAAATGTGCTTTTCATCCGTGCTTTCCTTTTTTTCTTATTTAGGAAATTTTTCTTAAACAACGGCTTGTTGCAACCAGTGAAATCCAGCTCCTCTTTTTATTTTCTTCAAGTGCACACGTTCTATTAGGATTGCTACTCGTATCCATATATTCGGGTAAATTGATTACACAACAGCCGCTTAATCTTCTTATGTAGAGTTACATAAATTAAATTAAAACTAAGTTAGTTATTACATAACTTTAGAGAGCTTTATAAAATAATAAAACCTCACCTATTAAATTCAAATTAAATAATTAATTTGTTATGATGCACTCTAAAATAATAGCGTGGCTTTATAAAATTTTTGTTCTATGTAAATATATATATATATATATATATATATTTATTAATTTTACACTATGTAGCTAATTAATATGGATTAATATCCAACGAGATCACACTGGTAAATGAACGAGTTATTTATCCGTAGAGTTTTTTTTTTTTATTATTATTAATTTTTTTTATTACCAGAGCCATCAATACATATGACAATTGTATATATGTATATATATTGTTTTGGGAGAGTTGTACAATATTACCATCAAAAATAGTACAATCGTAACTCTATACATGTAATATTTATATATTTTTTTTTATTTGATTACTTCCAATATCATATTACGATAATTTTCTCTCAGAGATAATATTTGCATAATAACATAATATTTGCATTGCGGGCCATAAACATTTTTGGTTTTCAATTCCAACACCTCCACAAGAACATATTATATATTTGTTAATAGCAACAAAATATTAAAAAAAAATATTGGTTCGGAGTAAAAGTTATAATTATTATGAAATTTAGATATTTGAATGGACTATTATATAACAAGGTTTGATAGCCGTAACAAGCTCATATAAAGTGGAATAAACGGCAAAGATTATCATCCGATTTTTAAGTTTAATATCCTAATCGACAGCTATTTAATTGTCTATAAATTGTATAAAAAAAGATTTTAAACTTTTTGCTTACAAATTAAAAAAATAATAATTTAATTGATAAATAAATAATTTTTGATGGACGATAGTCCAATTTTCAACATCTTAATATTTTCAAAATTAAATAAATAAACAAATTAATTATTTAATAAATAATTTTTTATGGACTATTATTTAGTCCTCTTTTGTTGTCTATAAATTAATAATTTATAAATTAATAAATTATAATAATTTTTTTGCTTCTAAATTAAAAAAAAATAATTTAATTGATAAATAAATTATTTTTTGATGGACGATAGTCCATAAAAGTCAAAGTTACTGACCGATTCAAAAGTTTGATATCTTAATCAAAAGCCATGCTACTACGTATAAATATTGATTATGAAAATTATTACATTTGGTTTAAAAAAATAGTTTTTCGGTATGGATACATTTATTATAAACTACTTTGAAGCTCATATAAAGTTGAATAAACGGCAAATATTATCAACCGATTTTTAAGTTTGATATCTTAATCGACAGCTATTTAATTGTCTATAAATTGTTTTAAAAAAGATTTTAAACTTTTTGCTTACAAATTAAAAAAAAAAATTAATTGATAAATAAATTATATTTTGATGGACGATAGTCCATAAAAGTAAAAGTTACGGACCGATTCAAAAGTTTGATATCTTAATCAAAAGCCATGCTACTACGCATAAATATTAATTATGAAAATTATAACATTTGGTTTTAAAAAATAATTTTTCGGTATGGATACATTTATTATAAACTACTTTGAAGCTTATATAAAGTTGAATAAACGGCAAAGATTATCAACCGATTTTTAAGTTTGATATCTTAATCGACAGCTCTTTTGTTGTCTATAAATTGTATTAAAAAAGATTTTAATTTTTTTGCTTATAAATTAAAAAAAAATAATTTAATTGATAAATAAATTATTTTTTGATGGACGATAGTCCATAAAAGTCAAAGTTATTGACCGATTCAAAAGTTTGATATCTTAATCAAAAGCCATGCTACTACGCATAAATATTAATAATGAAAATTATAACATTTGGTTTAAAAAAATAGTTTTTCGGTATGGATACATTTATTATAAACTACTTTGAAGCTCATATAAAGTTGAATAAACGGCAAAGATATCAACCGATTTTTAAGTTTGATAACTTAATCGACAGCTCTTTTGTTGTCTATAAATTGTATTAAAAAAGATTTTAATATTTTTGCTTATAAATTAAAAAAAAATAATTTAATTGATAAATAAATTATTTTTTGATGGACGATAGTCCATAAAAGTCAAAGTTACTGACCGATTCAAAAGTTTGATATCTTAATCGACAGCTATTTAATTGTCTATTAATTGTATTAATAAAAATTTTAAATTTTTTGCTTCTAAATTAAAAAAAAATAATTTAATTGATAAATAAATTATTTTTTAATGGACGATATTCCATAAAAGTCAAAGTTACTGACCGATTCAAAAGTTTGATATCTCAATCAAAAGCCATGCTACTACGCATAAATATTGATTATAAAAATTATAACATTTGGTTTAAAAAAATAATTTTTCGGTATGGATACAATTATTATAAACTACTTTGAAGCTTATATAAAGTTGAATAAACGGCAAAGATTATCACCCGATTTTTAAGTTTGATAACTTAATCAACAGCTCTTTTGTTTTCTATAAATTGTATTAAAAAAGATTTTAATTTTTTTGCTTCTAAATTAAAAAAAAATAATTTAATTGATAAATAAATTATTTTTTGATGGACGATAGTCCATAAAAGTCAAAGTTACTGACCGATTCAAAAGTTTGATATCTTAATCAGAAGCCATGCTACTACGCATAAATATTGATTATAAAAATTATAACATTTGTTTTTAAAAAATAATTTTTCGGTATGGATACATTTATTATAAACTACTTTGAAGCTTATATAAAGTTGAATAAACGGCAAAGATTATCAACCGATTTTTAAGGTTGATATCTTAATCGACAGCTCTTTTGTTGTCTATAAATTGTATTAAAAAAGATTTTAAACTTTTTGTTTATAAATTAAAAAAAAAAAATTTAATTGACAAATAAATTATTTTTTGATGGACGATAGTCAATAAAAGTCAAAGTTACTGACCGATTCAAAAGTTTGATATCTTAATCAAAAGCCATGCTACTACGCATAAATATTGACTATAAAAATTATAACATTTGGTTTTAAAAAATAATTTTTCGGTATGGATACATTTATTATAAACTCCTTTGAAGCTCATATAAAGTCGAATAAACGGCAAAGATTATCAACCGATTTTTAAGTTTGATATCTTAATCGACAGCTCTTTTGTTGTCTATAAATTGTATTAAAAAAGATTTTAAACTTTTTGTTTATAAATTAAAAAAAAATAATTTAATTGATAAATAAATTATTTTTTGATGGACGATAGTCAATAAAAGTCAAAGTTACTGACCGATTCAAAAGTTTGATATCTTAATCAAAAGCCATGCTACTACGCATAAATATTGACTATAAAAATTATAACATTTGGTTTTAAAAAATAATTTTTCGGTATGGATACATTTATTATAAACTACTTTGAAGCTTATATAAAGTTGAATAAACGGCAAAGATTATCAACCGATTTTTAAGTTTGATATATCAATCGACAGCTCTTTACTTGTCTATAAATTGTATTAAAAAAGATTTTAATATTTTTGCTTATAAATTAAAAAAAAATAATTTAATTGATAAATAGATTATTTTTTGATGGACGATAGTCCATAAAAGTCAAAGTTATTGACCGATTCAACAGTTTGATATCTTAATCAAAAGCCATGCTACTACGCATAAATATTGATTATGAAAATTATAACATTTGGTTTAAAAAAATAGTTTTTCGGTATGGATACATTTATTATAAACTACTTTGAAGCTCATATAAAGTTGAATAAACGGCAAAGATTATCAACCGATTTTTAAGTTTGATATCTTAATCGACAGCTCTTTTGTTGTCTATAAATTGTATTAAAAAAGATTTTAATTTTTTTGCTTATAAATTAAAAAAAAATAATTTAATTGATAAATAAATTATTTTTTGATGGACGATAGTCCATAAAAGTCAAAGTTATTGACCGATTTAAAAGTTTGATATCTTAATCAAAAGCCATGCTACTACGCATAAATATTGATTATGAAAATTATAACATTTGGTTTAAAAAAATAGTTTTTCGGTATGGATACATTTATTATAAACTACTTTGAAGCTCATATAAAGTTGAATAAACGGCAAAGATTATCAACCGATTTTTAAGTTTGATATCTTAATCGACAGCTCTTTTGTTGTCTATAAATTGTATTAAAAAAGATTTTAATTTTTTTGCTTCTAAATTAAAAAAAAATAATTTAATTGATAAATAAATTATTTTTTGATGGACGATAGTCCATAAAAGTCAAAGTTACTGACCGATTCAAAAGTTTGATATCTTAATCAGAAGCCATGCTACTACGCATAAATATTGATTATAAAAATTATAACATTTGTTTTTAAAAAATAATTTTTCGGTATGGATACATTTATTATAAACTACTTTGAAGCTTATATAAAGTTGAATAAACGGCAAAGATTATCAACCGATTTTTAAGTTTGATATCTTAATCGACAGCTCTTTTGTTGTCTATAAATTGTATTAAAAAAGATTTTAAACTTTTTGTTTATAAATTAAAAAAAAATAATTTAATTGATAAATAAATTATTTTTTGATGGACGATAGTCAATAAAAGTCAAAGTTACTGACCGATTCAAAAGTTTGATATCTTAATCAAAAGCCATGCTACTACGCAAAAATATTGACTATAAAAATTATAACATTTGGTTTTAAAAAAAAATTTTTCGGTATGGATACATTTATTATAAACTCCTTTGAAGCTCATATAAAGTCGAATAAACGGCAAAGATTATCAACCGATTTTTAAGTTTGATATCTTAATCGACAGCTCTTTTGTTGTCTATAAATTGTATTAAAAAAGATTTTAAACTTTTTGTTTATAAATTAACAAAAAAATAATTTAATTGATAAATAAATTATTTTTTGATGGACGATAGTCCATAAAAGTAAAAGTTACGGACCGATTCAAAAGTTTGATATCTTAATCAAAAGCCATGCTACTACGCATAAATATTGATTATGAAAATTTTAACATTTGGTTTTAAAAAATAATTTTTCGGTATGGATACATTTATTATAAACTACTTTGAAGCTTATATAAAGTTGAATAAACGGCAAAGATTATCAACCGATTTTTAAGTTTGATATATCAATCGACAGCTCTTTACTTGTCTATAAATTGTATTAAAAAAGATTTTAATATTTTTGCTTATAAATTAAAAAAAAATAATTTAATTGATAAATAGATTATTTTTTGATGGACGATAGTCCATAAAAGTCAAAGTTATTGACCGATTCAACAGTTTGATATCTTAATCAAAAGCCATGCTACTACGCATAAATATTGATTATGAAAATTATAACATTTGGTTTAAAAAATAGTTTTTCGGTATGGATACATTTATTATAAACTACTTTGAAGCTCATATAAAGTTGAATAAACGGCAAAGATTATCAACCGATTTTTAAGTTTGATATCTTAATCGACAGCTCTTTTGTTGTCTATAAATTGTATTAAAAAAGATTTTAATTTTTTTGCTTATAAATTAAAAAAAAATAATTTAATTGAAAAATAAATTATTTTTTGATGGACGATAGTCCATAAAAGTCAAAGTTATTGACCGATTTAAAAGTTTGATATCTTAATCAAAAGCCATGCTACTACGCATAAATATTGATTATGAAAATTATAACATTTGGTTTAAAAAAATAGTTTTTCGGTATGGATACATTTATTATAAACTCCTTTGAAGCTCATATAAAGTCGAATAAACGGCAAAGATTATCATCCGATTTTTAAGTTTGATATCTTAATCGACAGCTCTTTTGTTGTCTATAAATTGTATTTTAAAAGATTTTAAACTTTTTGCTTCTAAATTAAAAAAAAATAATTTAATTGATAAATAAATTATTTTTTGATGGACGATAGTCCATAAAAGTCAAAGTTATTGACCGATTCAAAAGTTTGATATCTTAATCAAAAGCCATGCTACTACGCATAAATATTGATTATGAAAATTATAACATTTGGTTTAAAAAAATAGTTTTTCGGTATGGATACATTTATTATAAACTACTTTGAAGCTCATATAAAGTTGAATAAACGGCAAAGATTATCAACCGATTTTTAAGTTTGATATATCAATCGACAGCTCTTTACTTGTCAATAAATTGTATTAAAAAAGATTTTAATATTTTTGCTTATAAATTGAAAAAAAATAATTTAATTGATAAATAGATTATTTTTTGATGGACGATAGTCCATAAAAGTCAAAGTTATTGACCGATTCAAAAGTTTGATATCTTAATCGACAGCTCTTTTGTTGTCTATAAATTGTATAAAAAAAGATTTAAAAGTTTTTGCTTACAAATTAAAAAAAAAATAATTTAATTGATAAATAAATAATTTTTGATGGACGATAGTCCAATTTTCAACATCTTAATATTTTCAAAATTAAATAAATAAATAAATTAATTATTTAATAAATAATTTTTGATGGACGATAGTCCATCAAAAAACAAAAAACCGCTTAAAGTAATAAACGAGTTGTTGCTTAAGCTTTCTTAACCAGTCTTCATAGTCTTAATATTTTCAAAATTACATAAATAAATAAATTAATTATTTAATAAATAATTTTTGATGGACGATAGTCCATCAAAAAACAAAAAACCGCTTGAAGTAATAAACAAGTTAGTGCTATAGCTTTCTATACCGATCTGCAACTTCTCAATATTCTCATATTTTTTCCAATGACCATACAATTCTGTATCTAAGAATTGTAAGAATTTAAAGATTAAAAAATAAATTAACTAATAACTAAATTAAAACATTGTAGCTTACAAATCAATAAATAAATTAATTAATTATTCAATGTTCAATGTTTTTTTTTAAAATTCAAAATTATTCTCAAAAAGAGTCACTATCTAATGGTAAACAAAGCTTTATCGTAAAAAAAAAAATTAAATTTTTTTTTTTATCAAAGATACTCTACCAAAAAGAGGCTTCTTCTAGTTTAATTACATGTGGTATTAATTATAATATAAAAAAAAAATGTTCAATGTTTTTTTTTAAAATTCAAAATTATTCTCAAAAAGAGTCACTATCTATTGGTAAACAAAG
This sequence comes from Tipula confusa, assembly GCA_963556175.1. Taxonomy (NCBI): domain Eukaryota; kingdom Metazoa; phylum Arthropoda; class Insecta; order Diptera; family Tipulidae; genus Tipula; species Tipula confusa. Next base: position 953,272 of record CAUVYK010000003.1, read on the forward strand.
CTTTATCGTAAAAAAAAAATTAAATTTTTTTTTTATCAAAGATACACTACCAAAAAGAGGCTTTTTCTAGTTTAATTACATGTGGTAATAATTATAATATAAAAAAAATGTTCAATGTTTTTTTTTTAAATTCAAAATTATTCTCAAAAAGAGTCACTATCTATTGGTAAACAAAGCTTTATCGTAAAAAAAAAAAATTAAATTTTTGTTTTATCAAAGATACTCTACCAAAAAGAGGCTTCTTCTAGTTTAATTACATGTGGTATTAATTATAATATAAAAAAAAATGTTCAATGTTTTTTTTTAAAATTCAAAATTAGTCTCAAAAAAAGTCACTATCTATTGGTAAACAAAGCTTTATCGTAAAAAAAAAAATTAAATTTTTGTTTTATCAAAGATACTCTACCAAAAAGAGGCTTCTTCTAGTTTAATTACATGTGGTATTAATTATAATATAAAAAAAAATGTTCAATGTTTTTTTTTAAAATTCAAAATTAGTCTCAAAAAAAGTCACTATCTATTGGTAAACAAAGCTTTATCGTAAAAAAAAAAATTAAATTTTTTTTTTATCAAAGAAACTTTACCAAAAAGAGGCTTCTTCTAGTTTAATTACATGTGGTATTAATTATAATATAAAAAAAAAATTATAAAAAAGTACGGTCCCTTTTATTTTTTGTGTCTCTCCCTTACTTGTAGAGAAGAAAAATTAAATAAAATAAAAAAAATAAAAATTTATAAATAAACAAAATTACCTTGGATTAGGCAATATAAGTTTAAAGAAAATATTTTTATTATTATTTGACCGTGTTAACGGAACAAATACATATCTATAATAATAAATGCTCATGTACTATTAGGTTGTTGTGAGAATTTCAATTTATTATGAAAACACAAAATTCAAAATCACAAATAAAATTAAAAACATGAATTTTGCGCCTTCAATATGAAATAATATTACGAATATACGTATATTAACAATTCAATTGAATTAATTTGAAAATAAACAAATAAAATTATTATAATAAAATTTATTCATAAATCTTTAAAGTTTTACATGGATAACTGTGGTAATTCTAGAGCTAATACATGCACATAATCACGGACCGTAAGGAACGTGTGCTTTTATTAGATTAAAATCAATCGATACATTAAGGTATATTTTTATACTGTATCGTTTATAAGATGAATCTGAATAACATGTAGATCGCATGGTCCCGTACCGGCGATAGATATTTCAAATGTCTGCCCTATCAACTATTGATGGTAGTATCTAGGACTACCATGGTTGCAACGGGTAACGGGGAATCAGGGTTCGATTCCGGAGAGGGAGCCTGAGAAACGGCTACCACATCTAAGGAAGGCAGCAGGCGCGTAAATTACCCAATCCCAGCACGGGGAGGTAGTGACGAAAAATAACAATACAGGACTCAATCCGTGGCCCTGTAATTGGAATGAGTACACTTTAAATCCTTTAACAAGGAACAATTGGAGGGCAAGTCTGGTGCCAGCAGCCGCGGTAATTCCAGCTCCAATAGCGTATATTAAAGTTGTTGCGGTTAAAACGTTCGTAGTTGAACTTGTGTCAAGCACAGGTGGTACACCGTAACTGGGTTCGTACATCATCTTGATGCTATGACGTATTACTGTAGTGGTTAAACGCAAGTTTATCCACGTAATAAATCTATATTAGTGCTCTTTACCGAGTGCTGGTCTAGAACAGTACAATTACTTTGAACAAATTAGAGTGCTTAAAGCAGGCCATTTGTGCCTAAATATTCTCTGCATGGAATAATGGAATAAGACGTCTGTTCTATTTTCAATTGGTTTTTAGATCAAGACGTAATGATTAATAGAAGCAGTTGGGGGCATTAGTATTACGGCGCGAGAGGTGAAATTCGGGGACCGTCGTAAGACTAACATAAGCGAAAGCATTTGCCAAAGATGTTTTCATTAATCAAGAACGAAAGTTAGAGGTTCGAAGGCGATCAGATACCGCCCTAGTTCTAACCATAAACGATGCCAGCTAGCAATTGGATGGAGCTACATATATGGCTCTTTCAGTCGCTTTCCGGGAAACCAAAGCTTTTGGGCTCCGGGGGAAGTATGGTTGCAAAGTTGAAACTTAAAGGAATTGACGGAAGGGCACCACCAGGAGTGGAGCCTGCGGCTTAATTTGACTCAACACGGGGAAACTTACCAGGTCCGAACATAAATGAGTAAGACAGATTAATAGCTCTTTCTCGAATCTATGGGTGGTGGTGCATGGCCGTTCTTAGTTCGTGGAGTGATTTGTCTGGTTAATTCCGATAACGAACGAGACTCAAATTTCTTAACTAGATGCCGGCAGGGTTATGGTGTTGAAGCTTTGTAGACATTTTTGCCTCTGTTATCCATGCTCTTAACGGGGAATGGTTTTAATACGTAAGAATTGTTTGCAAGTGGAGTCATACCTGGTGGTTTGTCTGAATAGGACACTTGCTTCTTAAATAGACAAATTGCGTTTAGCAATAATGAGATTGAGCAATAACAGGTCTGTGATGCCCTTAGATGTCCTGGGCTGCACGCGCGCTACAATGAAGGTATCAACGTGTCCTCCTAGTCTAAAAAGACCGGGTAAACCGCTGAACCACCTTCGTGGTTGGGATTGTGGACTGAAACTGTTCACATAAACCTGGAATTCCCAGTAAGTGCGGGTCATAAGCTCGCATTGATTACGTCCCTGCCCTTTGTACACACCGCCCGTCGCTACTACCGATTGAATATGTTAGTGAGGTCCTCAGAGGTGATCACCGCGATGCTTCTTGTGTTGTGGTTGTTTTACCAAAGTTGACCGAACTTGTATATTTAGAGGAAGTAAAAGTCGTAACAAGGTTTCCGTAGGTGAACCTGCGGAAGGATCATTACTGATTTAATGATCAAAACCACAAAAATAAATGTCCACATCAAGTTCTACTAATATTGTAAATCTAACATTGATAGTTTTACCAAGATTAAAGTTATTCGCTTAATGTGTACAAAAATACAATTTTAATTTCTAAAAAAAAATCAAAAAAAAATCACTCTTAGCGGGGGATCACTAGGCTCGTGGGTCGATGAAGAACGCAGCAAACTGCGTGAAGTTATGTGAACTGCAGGACACATGAACATCAACATTTTGAACGCACATTGCGGTCCATGCTAATAGTATATAATACTCTGCTTGGACCACATATGGTTGAGGGTCACTAATGTAAGCTAAATAAATTATTATTTTTACAGTTTTGATATGTAAATATTTATTAATATTTACAATATTGTAGTATCACAAATTTGTTTATTTATAAGCTAATAAAAGACGTAAGTCATTTAATTTTATCTAATGGTGGTCTTTAATCTGGTTTTATATCTATTCAATATTATTTGTGACTTCAACTCATATGTGATTACCTCCTGAATTTAAGCATATTAATTAGGAGAGGAAAAGAAATTAACTAAGATTCCCTTAGTAGCGGCGAGCGAAATGGGAAAAGTCCAGCATTAAGTCCTTTTATTGGTAACTAGTAGAATGGAAATTCAATGTAAAGGAGTATCTACCATCTTATGTATTTTGATTATATGTTTAAGTCCATCTTGAATGGGGCCATTTACCCATAGAGGGTGCCAGGCCCGTAGTGACTATAATCTTGTGTAAGAAGATATCTCCAGAGAGTCGTGTAGCTTGATAGTGCAGCACTAAGTTGGTGGTAAACTCCATCTAAGACTAAATATAACCACGAGACCGATAGCGAACAAGTACCGTGAGGGAAAGTTGAAAAGAACTCTGAATAGAGAGTTAAACAGTACGTGAAACCACTAAGAGGTTAAACCCAATGAACCCGAACTTGTAAAAGAAGATATTCATTGATATAATAGCTGATCTTATCAGATAATTATATTATGCATTTTTCTTCTATTATCGCATTGCGATGTGTTATCAATATACTACATTAGTAGATTTTTGTCAATGATTTTATATGGAGCTCCTTGTGCATTCACTTGTGGATGTTTCTTAAGGAACTATAAAAATATCTGCCAATATGATGACACATGTATCTGATCGTACAAGCATTATTGCAGCGAAATTCGTAACGGTTTATGTAAAATAAATGCAGTTTGAGTAATCGATCTTATCGGCAATGAAATGATTTGGGATACCTTTGGGACCCGTCTTGAAACACGGACCAAGGAGTCTAGTATATGTGCGAGTCATT
>CAUVYK010000003.1:962500-1002500 GCA_963556175.1 Tipula confusa
ATTTATAGACAACAAAATAGCTGTCGATTAAGATATCAAACTTTTAAATCGGTCAGTAACTTTTACTTTTATGGACTATCGTCCATCAAAAAATAATTTATTTATCAATTAAATTTTTTTTTTTAATTTATAAGCAAAAAGTTTAAAATCTTTTTTAATACATTTTATAGACAATTAAATAGCTGTCGATTAAGATATAAAACTTAAAAATCGGTTGATAATCTTTGCCGTTTATTCAACTTTATATAAGCTTCAAAGTAGTTTATAATAATTGTATCCATACCGAAAAATTATTTTTTTAAACCAAATGTTATAATTTTTATAATCAATATTTATGCGTAGTAGCATGGCTTTTGATTAAGATATCAAACTTTTGAATCGGTCAGTAACTTTACTTTTATGGACTATCGTCCATCAAAAAATAATTTATTTATCAATTAAATTATTTTTTTTTTAATTTAGAAGCAAAAAAATTAAAATCTTTTTTAATACAATTTATAGACAATAAAAGAGCTGTCGATTAAGATATCAAACTTAAAAATCGGTTGATAATCTTTGCCGTTTATTCAACTTTATATGAGCTTCAAAGTAGTTTATAATAAATGTATCCATACCGAAAAACTATTTTTTTAAACCAAATGTTATACTTTTTATAATCAATATTTATGCGTAGTAGCATGGCTTTTGATTAAGATATTAAACTTTTGAATCGGTCAGTAACTTTGACTTTTATGGACTATCGTCCATCAAAAAATAATTTATTTATCAATTAAATTATTTTTTTTTAATTTATAAGCAAAAAAATTAAAATCTTTTTTAATACAATTTATAGACATCAAAAGAGCTGTCGATTAAGATATCAAACTTAAAAATCGGTTGATAATCTTTGCCGTTTATTCAACTTTATATGAGCTTCAAAGTAGTTTATAATAAATGTATCCATACCGAAAAACTATTTTTTTAAACCAAATGTTATAATTTTCATAATCAATATTTATGCGTAGTAGCATGGCTTTTGATTAAGATATCAAACTTTTGAATCGGTCAATAACTTTGACTTTTATGGACGTCCATCAAAAAATAATCTATTTATCAATTAAATTATTTTTTTTTAATTTATAAGCAAAAATATTAAAATCTTTTTTTATACAATTTATAGACAACAAAATAGCTGTCGATTAAGATATCAAACTTAAAAATCGGTTGATAATCTTTGCCGTTTATTCAACTTTATATGAGCTTCAAAGTAGTTTATAATAAATGTATCCATACCGAAAAACTATTTTTTTAAACCAAATGTTATAATTTTCATAATCAATATTTATGCGTAGTAGCATGGCTTTTGATTAAGATATCAAACTTTTGAATCGGTCAGTAACTTTGACTTTTATGGACTATCGTCCATCAAAAAATAATTTATTTATCAATTAAATTATTTTTTTTTAATTTATAAGCAAAAAAATTAAAATCTTTTTTAATACAATTTATAGACAATTAAAAAGCTGTCGATTAAGATATCAAACTTAAAAATCGGTTGATAATCTTTGCCGTTTATTCAACTTTATATCCATACCGAAAAACTATTTTTTTAGACCAAATGTTATAATTTTCATAATCAATATTTATGCGTAGTAGCATGGCTTTTGATTAAGATATCAAACTTTTGAATCGGTCAGTAACTTTGACTTTTATGGTTTATCGTCCATCAAAAAATAATTTATTTATCAATTAAATTATTTTTTTTTAATTTAGAAGCAAAAAAATTAAAATATTTTTTAATACAATTTATAGACAATTAAATAGCTGTCGATTAAGATATCAAACTTTTGAATCGGTCAGTAACTTTGACTTTTATGGACTATCGTCCATAAAAAAATAATTTATTTATTAATTAAATTTTTTTTTTTTAATTAAAAAGCAAAAAGTTTAAAATCTTTTTTTATACAATTTATAGACAATTAAATAGCTGTCGATTAAGATATCAAACTTAAAAATCGGTTTTTAATCTTTGCCGTTTATTCCACTTTATACGAGCTTCAAAGTAGTTTATAATAAATGTATCCATACCGAAAAACTATTTTTTTAAACCAAATGTTATAATTTTCTTAATCAATATTTATGCGTAGTAGCATGGCTTTTGATTAAGATATCAAACTTTTGAATCGGTCAATAACTTTGACTTTTATGGACTATCGTCCATCAAAAAATAATTTATTTATCAATTAAATTTTTTTTTTTAATTTATAAGCAAAAAGTTTAAAATCTTTTTTAATACAATTTATAGACAATTAAATAGCTGTCGATTAAGATATCAAACTTAAAAATCGGTTGATAATATTTGCCGTTTATTCAACTTTATATAAGCTTCAAAGTAGTTTATAATAAATGTATCCATACCGAAAAATTATTTTTTTAAACCAAATGTTATAATTTTCATAATCAATATTTATACGTAGTAGCATGGCTTTTGATTAAGATATCAAACTTTTGAATTTTATATAGTTTTATAGATAATCTATAGATAATTATAGATAAATTATAGATAATCTATAGAGTTTTATAGATAATCTATTAAACAATTTATAGACAATTAAATAGCTGTCGATTAAGATATCAAACTTTTGAATCGGTCAGTAACTTTGACTTTTATGGACTATCGTCCATCAAAAAATAATTTATTTATCAATTAAATCATTTTTTTTTAATCTTTAAGCAAAAAAATTAAAATCTTTTTTAATACAATTTATTGACAACAAAAGAGCTGTCGATTAAGATATCAAACCTTTAAATCGGTCAATAACTTTGACTTTTCTGGACTATCATCCATCAAAAAATAATTTATTTATCAATTAAATTATTATTTTTTTAATTTGTAAGCAAAAAGTTTAAAATCTTTTTTTATACAATTTATAGACAATTAGCTAGCTGTCGATTTAGATGTCAAACTTTTGAATCGGTCAGTAACTTTGACTTTTATGGATTATCGTCCATCAAAAAATAATTTATTTATCAATTAAATTATTTTTTTTTTAATTTATAAGCAAAAAGTGTAAAATCTTTTTTAATACAATTTATAGACAACAAAAGAGCTGTCGATTAAGATATCAAACTTAAAAATCGGTTAATAATCTTTGCCGTTTATTCAACTTTATATGAGCTTCAAAGTAGTTTATAATAAATGTATCCATACCGAAAAACTATTTTTTTAAACCAAATATTATAATTTTCATAATCAATATTTATGCGTAGTAGCATGGCTTTTGATTAAGATATCAAACTTTTGAATCGGTCAATAACTTTGACTTTTATGGACTATCGTCCATCAAAAAATAATCTATTTATCAATTAAATTATTTTTTTTTAATTTATAAGCAAAAATATTAAAATCTTTTTTAATACAATTTATAGACAAAAAAAGAGCTGTCGATTGATATATCAAACTTAAAAATCGGTTGATAATCTTTGCCCTTTATTCAACTTTATATAAGCTTCAAAGTAGTTTATAATAAATGTATCCATACCGAAAAATTATTTTTTAAAACCAAATGTTATAATTTTCATAATCAATATTTATGCGTAGTAGCATGGCTTTTGATTAAGATATCAAACTTTTGAATCGGTCAATAACTTTGACTTTTATGGACTATCGTCCATCAAAATATAATTTATTTATCAATTAATTTTTTTTTTTTAATTTGTAAGCAAAAAGTTTAAAATCTTTTTTAAATTAATTTATAGACAATTAAATAGCTGTCGATTAAGATATCAAACTTAAAAATCGGTTGATAATATTTGCCGTTTATTCAACTTTATATGAGCTTCAAAGTAGTTTATAATAAATGTATCCATACCGAAAAACTATTTTTTTAAACCAAATGTTATAATTTTCATAATCAATATTTATATGTAGTAGCATGGCTTTTGATTAAGATATCAAACTTTTGAATTTTATATAGTTTTATAGATAATCTATATATAATTATTGATAAATTATAGATAATCTATAGAGTTTTATAGATAATCTATTAAACAATTTATAGACAATTAAATAGCTGTCGATTAAGATATCAAACTTTTGAATCGGTCAGTAACTTTGACTTTTATGGACTATCGTCCATCAAAAAATAATTTATTTATCAATTAAATCATTTTTTTTAATCTATAAGCAAAAAAATTAAAATATTTTTTAATACAATTTATTGACAACAAAAGAGCTGTCGATTAAGATATCAAACCTTTGAATCGGTCAATAACTTTGACTTTTATGGACTATCATCCATCAAAAAATAATTTATTTATCAATTAAATTATTTTTTTTTTAATTTGTAAGCAAAAAGTTTAAATCTTTTTTTATACAATTTATAGACAATTAAATAGCTGTCGATTAAGATATCAAACTTTTAAATCGGTCAGTAACTTTGACTTTTATGGACTATCGTCCATCAAAAAATAATTTATTTATCAATTAAATTATTTTTTTTTAATTTGTAAGCAAAAAAATTAAAATCGTTTTTTATACAATTTATAGACAATTAAATAGCTGTCGATTAAGATATCAAACTTAAAACTCGGTTGATAATCTTTGCCGTTTATTCAACTTTATATAAGCTTCAAAGTAGTTTATAATAAATATATCCATACCGAAAAATTATTTTTTAAAACCAAATGTTATAATATTTATAATCAATATTTATGCGTAGTAGCATGGCTTTTGATTGAGATATCAAACTTTTGAATCGGTCAGTAACTTTGACTTTTATGGACTATCGTCCATCAAAAAATAATTTATGTATCAATTAATTTATTTTTTTTTAATTTGTAAGCAAAAAGTTTAAAATCTTTTTTTAATACAATTTATAGACAACAAAAGAGCTGTCGATTAAGATATCAAACTTAAAAATCGGTTGATAATTTTTGCCGTTTATTCAACTTTATATGAGCTTCAAAGTAGTTTATAATAAATGTATCCATACCGAAAAACTATTTTTTTAAACCAAATGTTATAATATTTATAATTAATATTTATGCGTAGTAGCATGGCTTTTGATTAAGATATCAAACTTTTGAATCGGTCAATTATCATCCAAAGATTATCATCCGATTTTTTAGTTTGATATCTTAATCGACAGCTATTTAATTGTCTATAAATTGTATAAAAAAAGTATTTAAACTTTTTGCTTCTAAATTAAAAAAAAAAAATTTAATTGATAAATAAATTATTTTTTGATGGACGATAGTCCATAAAAGTCAAAGTTACTGACCGATTCAAAAGTTTGATATCTTAATCTAAAGCCATGCTACTACGTATAAATATTGATTATGAAAATTATAACATTTGGTTTAAAAAAATAGTTTTTCGGTATGGATACATTTATTATAAACTACTTTGAAGCTCATATAAAGTTGAATAAACGGCAAATATTATCAACCGATTTTTAAGTTTGATATCTTAATCGACAGCTCTTTTGCTGTCTATAAATTGTATTAAAAAGATTTTAATTTTTTTGCTTATAAATTAAAAAAAAATAATTTAATTGATAAATAAATTATTTTTTGATGGACGATAGTCCATAAAAGTAAAAGTTACGGACCGATTCAAAAGTTTGATATCTTAATCAAAAGCCAAGCTACTACGCATAAATATTGATTATGAAAATTATAACATTTGGTTTTAAAAAATAATTTTTCGGTATGGATAAATTTATTATAAACTACTTTGAAGCTTATATAAAGTTGAATAAACGGCAAAGATTATCAACCGATTTTTAAGTTTGATATATCAATCGACAGCTCTTTACTTGTCTATAAATTGTATTAAAAAAGATTTTAATATTTTTGCTTACAAATTAAAAAAAAATAATTTAATTGATAAATAAATTATTTTTTGATGGACGATAGTCCATAAAAGTCAAAGTTATTTACCGATTCAAAAGTTTGATATTTTAATCAAAAGCCATGCTACTACGCATAAATATTGATTATGAAAATTATAACATTTGGTTTAAAAAAATAGTTTTTCGGTATGGATATAAAGTTGATTAAACGGCAAAGATTATCAACCGATTTTTAAGTTTGATATCTTAATCGACAGCTATTTAATTGTCTATAAATTGTATTAAAAAAGATTTTAATTTCTTTGCTTATAAATTTAAAAAAAATAATTTAATTGAAACAAAAATTATTTTTTGATGGACGATAATCCATAAAAGTCAAAGTTATTGACCGATTCAAAAGTTTGATATTTTAATCAAAAGCCATGCTACTACGTATAAATATTGATTATGAAAATTATAACATTTGGTTTAAAAAAATAGTTTTTCGGTATGGATACATTTATTATAAACTACTTTGAAGCTCATATAAAGTTGAATAAACGGCAAAGATTATCAACCGATTTTTAAGTTTGATATCTTAATCGACAGCTCTTTTGTTGTCTATAAATTGTATTAAAAAAGATTTTAATTTTTTTGCTTATAAATTAAAAAAAAATAATTTAATTGATAAATAAATTATTTTTTGATGGACGATAGTCCATAAAAGTCAAAGTTATTGACCGATTCAAAAGTTTGATATCTTAATCAAAAGCCATGCTACTACGTATAAATATTGATTATGAAAATTATAATATTTGGTTTAAAAAAATAGTTTTTCGGTATGGATACATTTATTATAAACTACTTTGAAGCTCATATAAAGTGGAATAAACGGCAAAGATTATCAACCGATTTTTAAGTTTGATATCTTAATCGACAGCTCTTTTGTTGTCTATAAATTGTATAAAAAAAGATATTAAACTTTTTGCTTATAAATTAAAAAAAAATAATTTAATTGATAAATAAATTATTTTTTGATGGACGATAGTCCATAAAAGTCAAAGTTACTGACCGATTCAAAAGTTTGATATCTTAATCAAAAGCCATGCTACTACGTATAAATATTGATAATGAAAATTATAACATTTGGTTTAAAAAAATAGTTTTTCGGTATGGATACATTTATTATAAACTACTTTGAAGCTCATATAAAGTCGAATAAACGGCAAATATTATCAACCGATTTTTAAGTTTGATATCTTAATCGACAGCTCTTTTGTTGTCTATAAATTGTATTAAAAAAGATTTTGAACTTTTTGCTTATAAATTAAAAAAAATAATTTAATTGATAAATAAATTATTTTTTGATGGACGATAGTCCATAAAAGTCAAAGTTACTTACCGATTCAAAAGTTTGATATCTTAATCGACAGCTCTTTTGTTGTCTATAAATTGTATTAAAAAAGATTTAAAACTTTTTGCTTACAAATTAAAAAAAAATAATTTAATTGATAAATAAATAATTTTTGATGGACGATAGTCCAATTTTCAACATCTTATAATTTTCAAAATTAAATAAATAAATAAATTAATTATTTAATAAATAATTTTTGATGGACGATAGTGATATATTGTCAAAGTTATTGACCGATTCAAAAGTTTGATATCTTAATCAAAAGCCATGCTACTACGCATAAATATTGATTATGAAAATTATAACATTTGGTTTAAAAAAATAGTTTTTCGGTATGGATATAAAGTTGAATAAACGGCAAAGATTATCAACCGATTTTTAAGTTTGATATCTTAATCGACAGCTATTTAATAGTCTATAAATTGTATTAAAAAAGATTTTAATTTTCTTGCTTATAAATTAAAAAAAATAATTTAATTGATAAATAAATTATTTTTTGATGGACGATAGTCCATAAAAGTCAAAGTTATTGACCGATTCAAAAGTTTGATATCTTAATCAAAAGCCATGCTACTACGCATAAATATTGATTATGAAAATTATAAAATTTGGTTTAAAAAAATAGTTTTTCGGTATGGATACATTTATTATAAACTACTTTGAAGCTCATATAAAGTTGAATAAACGGCAAAGATTATCAACCGATTTTTAAGTTTGATATCTTAATCGACAGCTCTTTTGTTGTCTATAAATTGTATTAAAAAGATTTTAATTTTTTTGCTTATAAATTACAAAAAAATAATTTAATTGATAAATAAATTATTTTTTGATGGACGATAGTCCATAAAAGTAAAAGTTACTGACCGATTCAAAAGTTTGATATCTTAATCAAGAGCCATGCTACTACGCATAAATATTGACTATAAAAATTATAACATTTGGTTTTAAAAAATAATTTTTCGGTATGGATACATTTAATATAAACTCCTTTGAAGCTCATATAAAGTGGAATAAATGGCAAAGATTATCATCCGATTTTTAAGTTTGATATCTTAATCGACAGCTATTTAATTGTATATAAATTGTATAAAAAAAGATTTTAAACTTTTTGCTTATAAATTAAAAAAAAAAATTTAATTGATAAATAAATTATTTTTTGATGGACGATAGTCCATAAAAGTCAAAGTTACTGACCGATTCAAAAGTTTGATATCTTAATCAAAAGCCATGCTACAACGTATAAATATTGATTATGAAAATTATAACATTTGGTTTAAAAAAATAACTTTTCGGTATGGATACATTTATTATAAACTACTTTGAAGCTTATATAAAGTTGAATAAACGGCAAAGATTATCAACCTATTTTTAAGTTTGATATCTTAATCGACAGCTATTTAATTGTCTATAAATTGTATTAAAAAAGATTTTAAACTTTTTGCTTATAAATTAAAAAAAAAAATTTAATTGATAAATAAATTATTTTTTGATGGACGATAGTCCATAAAAGTCAAAGGTACTGACCGATTCAAAAGTTTGATATCTTAATCGACAGCTATTTAATTGTCTATAATATGTATTAAAAAAGATTTTAATTTTTTTGCTTCTAAATTAAAAAAAAATAAATTAATTGATAAATAAATTATTTTTTGATGGACGATAGTCAATAAAAGTCAAAGTTACTGACCGATTCAAAAGTTTGATATCTTAATCGACAGCTATTTAATTGTCTATAAATTGTTTAAAAAAAGATTTAAAACTTTTTGCTTACAAATTAAAAAATAATAATTTAATTGATAAATAAATAATTTTTGATGGACGATAGTCCAATTTTCAACATCTTATAATTTTCAAAATTAAATAAATAAATAAATTAATTATTTAATAAATAATTTTTGATGGACGATAGTGATATATTGTCAAAGTTATTGACCGATTCAAAAGTTTGATATCTTAATCAAAAGCCATGCTACTACGCATAAATATTGATTATGAAAATTATAACATTTGGTTTAAAAAAATAGTTTTTCGGTATGGATATAAAGTTGAATAAACGGCAAAGATTATCAACCGTTTTTTAAGTTTGATATCTTAATCGACAGCTATTTAATAGTCTATAAATTGTATTAAAAAAGATTTTAATTTTCTTGCTTATAAATTAAAAAAAATAATTTAATTGATAAATAAATTATTTTTTGATGGACGATAGTCCATAAAAGTCAAAGTTATTGACCGATTCAAAAGTTTGATATCTTAATCAAAAGCCATGCTACTACGCATAAATATTGATTATGAAAATTATAAAATTTGGTTTAAAAAAATAGTTTTTCGGTATGGATACATTTATTATAAACTACTTTGAAGCTCATATAAAGTTGAATAAACGGCAAAGATTATCAACCGATTTTTAAGTTTGATATCTTAATCGACAGCTCTTTTGTTGTCTATAAATTGTATTAAAAAGATTTTAATTTTTTTGCTTATAAATTACAAAAAAATAATTTAATTGATAAATAAATTATTTTTTGATGGACGATAGTCCATAAAAGTAAAAGTTACTGACCGATTCAAAAGTTTGATATCTTAATCAAAAGCCATGCTACTACGCATAAATATTGATTATGAAAATTATAACATTTGGTTTGAAAAAATAACTTTTCGGTATGGATACATTTATTATAAGCTACTTTGAAGCTTATATAAAGTTGAATAAACGGCAAAGATTATCAACCTATTTTTAAGTTTGATATCTTAATCGACAGCTATTTAATTGTCTATAAATTGTATTAAAAAAGATTTTAAACTTTTTGCTTATAAATTAAAAAAAAAAATTTAATTGATAAATAAATTATTTTTTGATGGACGATAGTCCATAAAAGTCAAAGGTACTGACCGATTCAAAAGTTTGATATCTTAATCGACAGCTATTTAATTGTCTATAATATGTATTAAAAAAGATTACAATTTTTTTGCTTCTAAATTAAAAAAAAATAATTTAATTGATAAATAAATAATTTTTGATGGACGATAGTCCAATTTTCAACATCTTATAATTTTCAAAATTAAATAAATAAATAAATTAATTATTTAATAAATAATTTTTGATGGACGATAGTGATATATTGTCAAAGTTATTGACCGATTCAAAAGTTTGATATCTTAATCAAAAGCCATGCTACTACGCATAAATATTGATTATGAAAATTATAACATTTGGTTTAAAGAAATAGTTTTTCGGTATGGATATAAAGTTGAATAAACGGCAAAGATTTTCAACTGATTTTTAAGTTTGATATCTTAATCGACAGCTATTTAATTGTCTATAAATTGTATTAAAAAAGATTTTAATTTTTTTGCTTATAAATTAAAAAAAAATAATTTAATTGATAAATAAATTATTTTTTGATGGACGATAGTCCATAAAAGTCAAAGTTACTGACCGATTCAAAAGTTTGATATCTTAATCAAAAGCCATGCTACCACGTATAAATATTGATTATGAAAATTATAACATTTGGTTTAAAATAATAGTTTTTCGGTATGGATACATTTATTATAAACTACTTTGAAGCTCATATAAAGTGGAATAAACGGCAAATATTATCAACCGATTTTTAAGTTTGATATCTTAATCGACAGCTCTTTTGTTGTCTATAAATTGTATTAAAAAAGATTTTAAACTTTTTGATTTTAAATTAAAAAAAAAAAATTTAATTGATAAATAAATTATTTTTTGATGGACGATAGTCCATAAAAGTCAAAGGTACTGACCGATTCAAAAGTTTGATATCTTAATCGACAGCTATTTAATTGTCTATAAATTGTGTTAAAAAAGATTTTAATTTTTTTGCTTCTAAATTAAAAAAAAATAAATTAATTGATAAAAAAATTATTTTTTGATGGACGATAGTCCATAAAAGTCAAAGTTACTGACCGATTCAAAAGTTTGATATCTAAATCGACAGCTCTTTTGTTGTCTATAAATTGTATTAAAAAAGATTTAAATTTTTTTGCTTACAAATTAAAAAAAAATAATTTAATTGATAAATAAATAATTTTTGATGGACGATAGTCCAATTTTCAACATCTTATAATTTTCAAAATTAAATAAATAAATAAATTAATTATTTAATAAATAATTTTTGATGGACGATAGTGATATATTGTCAAAGTTATTGACCGATTCAAAAGTTTGATATCTTAATCAAAAGCCATGCTACTACGCATACATATTGATTATGAAAATTATAACATTTGGTTTAAAAAAATAGTTTTTCGGTATGGATATAAAGTTGAATAAACGGCAAAGATTTTCAACTGATTTTTAAGTTTGATATCTTAATCGACAGCTATTTAATTGTCTATAAATTGTATTAAAAAAGATTTTAATTTTTTTGCTTATAAATTAAAAAAACATAATTTAATTGATAAATAAATTATTTTTTGATGGACGATAGTCCATAAAAGTCAAAGTTACTGACCGATTCAAAAGTTTGATATCTTAATCAAAAGCCATGCTACCACGTATAAATATTGATTATGAAAATTATAACATTTGGTTTAAAAAAATAGTTTTTCGGTATGGATACATTTATTATAAACTACTTTGAAGCTCATATAAAGTTGAATAAACGGTAAAGATTATCAACCGATTTTTGAGTTTGATATCTTAATCGACAGCTATTTAATTGTCTATAAATTGTATAAAAAAAGATTTTAAATTTTTTGCTTATTAATTAAAAAAAAATAATTTAATTGATAAATAAATTATTTTTTGATGGACGATAGTCCATAAAAGTAAAAGTTACTGACCAATTCAAAAGTTTGATATCTTAATCAAAAGCCATGCTACTACGCATAAATATTGATTATGAAAATTATAACATTTGGTTTAAAAAAATAGTTTTTCGGTATGGATACATTTATTATAAACTACTTTGAAGCTCATATAAAGTTGAATAAACGGCAAAGATTATCAACCGATTTTTAAGTTTGATATCTTAATCGACAGCTCTTTTGTTGTCTATAAATTTTATTAAAAAAGATTTTAAACTTTTTGCTTATAAACTAAAAAAAATAATTTAATTGATAAATAAATTATATTTTGATGGACGATAGTCCATAAAAGTCAAAGTTACTGACCGATTCAAAAGTTTGATATCTTAATCAAAAGCCATGCTACTACGCATAAATATTGATTATGAAAATTATAACATTTGGATTAAAAAAATAGTTTTTCGGTATGGATACAATTATTATAAACTACTTTGAAGCTTATATAAAGTTGAATAAATGGCAAAGATTATCAACCGATTTTTAAGTTTGATATCTTAATCGACAGCTATTTAATTGTCTATAAATTGTATTAAAAAAGATTCTAAACTTTTTGCTTATAAATTAAAAAAAAAAATTTAATTGTTAAATAAATTATTTTTTGATGGACGATAGTCCATAAAAGTCAAAGTTATTGACCGATTCAAAAGTTTGATATCTTACTCAAAAGCCATGCTACTACGCATAAATATTGATTATGAAAATTATAACATTTGGTTTAAAAAAATAGTTTTTCGGTATGGATACATTTATTATAAACTACTTTGAAGCTCATATAAAGTTGAATAAACGGCAAAGATTATCAACCGATTTTTAAGTTTGATATCTTAATCGACAGCTCTTTTGTTGTCTATAAATTGTTTTAAAAAAGATTTTAATTTTTTTGCTTATAAATTAAAAAAAAATAATTTAATTGATAAATAAATTATTTTTTGATGGACGATAGTCAATAAAAGTCAAAGTTACTGACCGATTTAAAAGTTTGATATCTTAATCAAAAGCCATGCTACTACGCATAAATATTGACTATAAAAATTATAACATTTGGTTTAAAAAAATAGTTTTTCGGTATGGATACATTTATTATAAACTCCTTTGAAGCTCATATAAAGTCGAATAAACGGCAAAGATTATCATCCGATTTTTAAGTTTGATATCTTAATCGACAGCTCTTTTGTTGTCTATAAATTGTATTTAAAAAGATTTTAAATTTTTTGCTTACAAATTAAAAAAAAAATAATTTAATTGATAAATAAATTATTTTTTGATGGACGATAGTCCATAAAAGTCAAAGTTATTGACCGATTCAAAAGTTTGATATCTTAATCAAAAGCCATGCTACTACGCATAAATATTGATTATGAAAATTATAACATTTGGTTTAAAAAAATAGTTTTTCGGTATGGATACATTTATTATAAACTACTTTGAAGCTCATATAAAGTTGAATAAACGGCAAAGATTATCAACCGATTTTTAAGTTTGATATCTTAATCGACAGCTCTTTTGTTGTCTATAAATTGTATTAAAAAAGATTTTAATTTTTTTGTTTATAAATTAAAAAAAAATAATTTAATTGATAAATAGATTATTTTTTGATGGACGATAGTCCATAAAAGTCAAAGTTATTGACCGATTAAAAAGTTTGACATCTTAATCAAAAGCCATGCTACTACGCATAAATATTGATTATGAAAATTATAACATTTGGTTTAAAAAAATAGTTTTTCGGTATGGATACATTTATTATAAACTACTTTGAAGCTCATATAAAGTTGAATAAACGGCAAAGATTATCAACCGATTTTTAAGTTTGATAACTTAATCGACAGCTCTTTTGTTGTCTATAAATTGTATTAAAAAAGATTTTAAACTTTTTGCTTATAAATTAAAAAAAAAAATTTAATTGATAAATAAATTATTTTTTGATGGACGATAGTCCATAAAAGTCAAAGTTACTGACCGATTCAAAAGTTTGATATCTTAATCGACAGCTATTTAATTGTCTATAAATTGTATTAAAAAAGATTTTAAATTTTTTGCTTCTAAATTAAAAAAAAATAATTTAATTGATAAATAAATTATTTTTTGATGGACGATAGTCCATAAAAGTCAAAGTTACTGACCGATTCAAAAGTTTGATATCTCAATCAAAAGCCATGCTACTACGCATGAATATTGATTATAAAAATTATAACATTTGGTTTAAAAAAATAATTTTTCGGTACGGATACAATTATTATAAACTACTTTGAAGCTTATATAAAGTTGAATAAACGGCAAAGATTATCAACCGATTTTTAAGTTTGATAACTTAATCGACAGCTCTTTTGTTTTCTATAAATTGTATTAAAAAAGATTTTAATTTTTTTGCTTCTAAATTAAAAAAAAATAATTTAATTGATAAATAAATTATTTTTTGATGGACGATAGTCCATAAAAGTCAAAGTTACTGACCGATTCAAAAGTTTGATATCTTAATCAGAAGCCATGCTACTACGCATAAATATTGATTATAAAAATTATAACATTTGTTTTTAAAAAATAATTTTTCGGTATGGATACATTTATTATAAACTACTTTGAAGCTGATATAAAGTTGAATAAACGGTAAAGATTATCAACCGATTTTTAAGTTTGATATCTTAATCGACAGCTATTTAATTGTCTATAAATTTTATAAAAAAAGATTTTAAACTTTTTGCTTATAAATTAAAAAAAAATAATTTAATTGATAAATAAATTATTTTTTGATGGACGATAGTCCATAAAAGTAAAAGTTACTGACCGATTCAAAAGTTTGATATCTTAATCAAAAGCCATGCTACTACGCATAAATATTGATAATGAAAATTATAACATTTGGTTTAAAAAAATAGTTTTTCGGTATGGATACATTTATTATAAACTACTTTGAAGCTCATATAAAGTTGAATAAACGGCAAAGATTATCAACCGATTTTTAAGTTTGATATCTTAATCGACAGCTCTTTTGTTGTCTATAAATTGTATTAAAAAAGATTTTAAACTTTTTGCTTATAAACTAAAAAAAATAATTTAATTGATAAATAAATTATATTTTGATGGACGATAGTCCATAAAAGTCAAAGTTACTGACCGATTCAAAAGTTTGATATCTTAATCAAAAGCCATGCTACTACGCATAAATATTGATTATGAAAATTATAACATTTGGATTAAAAAAATAGTTTTTCGGTATGGATACAATTATTATAAACTACTTTGAAACTTATATAAAGTTGAATAAATGGCAAAGATTATCAACCGATTTTTAAGTTTGATATCTTAATCGACAGCTATTTAATTGTCTATAAATTGTATTAAAAAAGATTCTAAACTTTTTGCTTATAAATTAAAAAAAAAAATTTAATTGATAAATAAATTATTTTTTGATGGACGATAGTCCATAAAAGTCAAAGTTATTGACCGATTCAAAAGTTTGATATCTTACTCAAAAGCCATGCTACTACGCATAAATATTGATTATGAAAATTATAACATTTGGTTTAAAAAAATAGTTTTTCGGTATGGATAAATTTATTATAAACTACTTTGAAGCTCATATAAAGTTGAATAAACGGCAAAGATTATCAACCGATTTTTAAGTTTGATATCTTAATCGACAGCTCTTTTGTTGTCTATAAATTGTATTAAAAAAGATTTTAAATTTTTTGCTTATAAATTAAAAAAAAAAAATTGAATTGATAAATAAATTATTTTTTAATGGACGATAGTCAATAAAAGTCAAAGTTACTGGCCGATTCAAAAGTTTGATATCTTAATCAAAAGCCATGCTACTACGCATAAATATTGATTATAAAAATTATAACATTTGGTTTAAAAAAATAGTTTTTCGGTATGGATACATTTATTATAAACTACTTTGAAGCTCATATAAAGTTGAATAAACGGCAAAGATTATCAACCGATTTTTAAGTTTGATATCTTACTCGACAGCTCTTTTGTTGTCTATAAATTGTATTAAAAAAGATTTTAATTTTTTTGCTTATAAATTAAAAAAAAATAATTTAATTGATAAATAAATTATTTTGTGATGGACGATAGTCAATAAAAGTCAAAGTTACTGACCGATTTAAAAGTTTGATATCTTAATCAAAAGCCATGCTACTACGCATAAATATTGACTATAAAAATTATAACATTTGGTTTAAAAAAATAGTTTTTCGGTATGGATACATTTATTATAAACTCCTTTGAAGCTCATATAAAGTCGAATAAACGGCAAAGATTATCATCCGATTTTTAAGTTTGATATCTTAATCGACAGCTCTTTTGTTGTCTATAAATTGTATTTAAAAAGATTTTAAATTTTTTGTTTACAAATTAAAAAAAAAATAATTTAATTGATAAATAAATTATTTTTTGATGGACGATAGTCCATAAAAGTCAAAGTTATTGACCGATTCAAAAGTTTGATATCTTAATCAAAAGCCATGCTACTACGCATAAATATTGATTATGAAAATTATAACATTTGGTTTAAAAAAATAGTTTTTCGGTATGGATACATTTATTATAAACTACTTTGAAGCTCATATAAAGTTGAATAAACGGCAAAGATTATCAACCGATTTTTAAGTTTGATATCTTAATCGACAGCTCTTTTGTTGTCTATAAATTGTATTAAAAAAGATTTTAATATTTTTGCTTATAAATTAAAAAAAAATAATTTAATTGATAAATAGATTATTTTTTGATGGACGATAGTCCATAAAAGTCAAAGTTATTGACCGATTAAAAAGTTTGTCATCTTAATCAAAAGCCATGCTACTACGCATAAATATTGATTATGAAAATTATAACATTTGGTTTAAAAAAATAGTTTTTCGGTATGGATACATTTATTATAAACTACTTTGAAGCTCATATAAAGTTGAATAAACGGCAAAGATTATCAACCGATTTTTAAGTTTGATATCTTAATCGACAGCTCTTTTGTTGTCTATAAATTGTATTAAAAAAGATTTTAAACTTTTTGCTTATAAATTAAAAAAAAAATAATTTAATTGATAAATAAATTATTTTTTGATGGACGATAGTCCATAAAAGTCAAAGTTACTGACCGATTCAAAAGTTTGATATCTTAATCGACAGCTATTTAATTATCTATAAATTGTATTAAAAAAGATTTTAAATTTTTTGCTTCTAAATTAAAAAAAAATTATTTAATTGATAAATAAATTATTTTTTGATGGACGATAGTCCATAAAAGTCAAAGTTACTGACCGATTCAAAAGTTTGATATCTCAATCAAAAGCCATGCTACTACGCATGAATATGGATTATAAAAATTATAACATTTGGTTTAAAAAAATAATTTTTCGGTATGGATACAATTATTATAAACTACTTTGAAGCTTATATAAAGTTGAATAAACGGCAAAGATTATCAACTGATTTTTAAGTTTGATAACTTAATCGACAGCTCTTTTGTTTTCTATAAATTGTATTAAAAAAGATTTTAATATTTTTGTTTATAAATTAAAAAAAAATAATTTAATTGATAAATAGATTATTTTTTCGATAGTCCATAAAAGTCAAAGTTATTGACCGATTAAAAAGTTTGACATCTTAATCAAAAGCCATGCTACTACGCATAAATATTGATTATGAAAATTATAACATTTGGTTTAAAAAAATAGTTTTTCGGTATGGATACATTTATTATAAACTACTTTGAAGCTCATATAAAGTTGAATAAACGGCAAAGATTATCAACCGATTTTTAAGTTTGATATCTTAATCGACAGCTATTTAATTGTCTATAAATTGTATTAAAAAAGATTTTAAATTTTTTGCTTCTAAATTAAAAAAAAATAATTTAATTGATAAATAAATTATTTTTTGATGGACGATAGTCCATAAAAGTCAAAGTTACTGACCGATTCAAAAGTTTGATATCTCAATCAAAAGCCATGCTACTACGCATGAATATTGATTATAAAAATTATATTATTTGGTTTAAAAAAATAATTTTTCGGTATGGATACAATTATTATAAACTACTTTGAAGCTTATATAAAGTTGAATAAACGGCAAAGATTATCAACCGATTTTTAAGTTTGATAACTTAATCGACAGCTCTTTTGTTTTCTATAAATTGTATTAAAAAAGATTTTAATTTTTTTGCTTCTAAATTAAAAAAAAATAATTTAATTGATAAATAAATTATTTTTTGATGGACGATAGTCCATAAAAGTCAAAGTTACTGACCGATTCAAAAGTTTGATATCTTAATCAGAAGCCATGCTACTACGCATAAATATTGATTATAAAAATTATAACATTTGTTTTTAAAAAATAATTTTTCGGTATGGATACATTTATTATAAACTACTTTGAAGCTGATATAAAGTTGAATAAACGGTAAAGATTATCAACCGATTTTTAAGTTTGATATCTTAATCGACAGCTATTTAATTGTCTATAAATTGTATAAAAAAAGATTTTAAACTTTTTGCTTATAAATTAAAAAAAAATAATTTAATTGATAAATAAATTATTTTTTGATGGACGATAGTCCATAAAAGTAAAAGTTACTGACCGATTCAAAAGTTTGATATCTTAATCAAAAGCCATGCTACTACGCATAAATATTTATAATGAAAATTATAACATTTGGTTTAAAAAAATAGTTTTTCGGTATGGATACATTTATTATAAACTACTTTGAAGCTCATATAAAGTTGAATAAACGGCAAAGATTATCAACCGATTTTTAAGTTTGATATCTTAATCGACAGCTCTTTTGTTGTCTATAAATTGTATTAAAAAAGATTTTAAACTTTTTGCTTATAAACTAAAAAAAATAATTTAATTGATAAATAAATTATATTTTGATGGACGATAGTCCATAAAAGTCAAAGTTACTGACCGATTCAAAAGTTTGATATCTTAATCAAAAGCCATGCTACTACGCATAAATATTGATTATGAAAATTATAACATTTGGATTAAAAAAATAGTTTTTCGGTATGGATACAATTATTATAAACTACTTTGAAGCTTATATAAAGTTGAATAAATGGCAAAGATTATCAACCGATTTTTAGGTTTGATATCTTAATCGACAGCTATTTAATTGTCTATAAATTGTATTAAAAAAGATTCTAAACTTTTTGCTTATAAATTAAAAAAAAAATTTAATTGATAAATAAATTATTTTTTGATGGACGATAGTCCATAAAAGTCAAAGTTATTGACCGATTCAAAAGTTTGATATCTTACTCAAAAGCCATGCTACTACGCATAAATATTGATTATGAAAATTATAACATTTGGTTTAAAAAAATAGTTTTTCGGTATGGATACATTTATTATAAACTACTTTGAAGCTCATATAAAGTTGAATAAACGGCAAAGATTATCAACCGATTTTTAAGTTTGATATCTTACTCGACAGCTCTTTTGTTGTCTATAAATTGTATTAAAAAAGATTTTAATTTTTTTGCTCATAAATTAAAAAAAAATAATTTAATTGATAAATAAATTATTTTTTGATGGACGATAGTCAATAAAAGTCAAAGTTACAGACTCATTTAAAAGTTTGATATCTTAATCAAAAGCCATGCTACTACGCATAAATATTGACTATAAAAATTATAACATTTGGTTTAAAAAATAGTTTTTCGGTATGGATACATTTATTATAAACTCCTTTGAAGCTCATATAAAGTCGAATAAACGGCAAAGATTATTATCCGATTTTTAAGTTTGATATCTTAATCGACAGCTCTTTTGTTGTTTATAAATTGTATTTAAAAAGATTTTAAATTTTTTGTTTACAAATTAAAAAAAAAATAATTTAATTGATAAATAAATAATTTTTTGATGGACGATAGTCCATAAAAGTCAAAGTTATTGACCGATTCAAAAGTTTGATATCTTAATCAAAAGCCATGCTACAACGCATAAATATTGATTATGAAAATTATAACATTTGGTTTAAAAAAATAGTTTTTCGGTATGGATACATTTATTATAAACTACTTTGAAGCTTATATAAAGTTGAATAAACGGCAAAGATTATCAACCGATTTTTAAGTTTGATATCTTAATCGACAGCTCTTTTGTTGTCTATAAATTGTATTAAAAAAGATCTTAATATTTTTGCTTATAAATTAAAAAAAAATAATTTAATTGATAAATAGATTATTTTTTGATGGACGATAGTCCATAAAAGTCAAAGTTATTGACCGATTAAAAAGTTTGTCATCTTAATCAAAAGCCATGCTACTACGAATAAATATTGATTATGAAAATTATAACATTTGGTTTAAAAAAATAGTTTTTCGGTATGGATACATTTATTATAAACTACTTTGAAGCTCATATAAAGTTGAATAAACGGCAAAGATTATCAACCGATTTTTAAGTTTGATAACTTAATCGACAGCTCTTTTATTGTCTATAAATTGTATTAAAAAAGATTTTAAACTTTTTGCTTATAAATTAAAAAAAAATAATTTAATTGATAAATAAATTATTTTTTGATGGACGATAGTCCATAAAAGTCAAAGTTACTGACCGATTCAAAAGTTTGATATCTTAATCGACAGCTATTTAATTGTCTATAAATTGTATTAAAAAAGATTTTAAATTTTTTGCTTCTAAATTAAAAAAAAAATAATTTAATTGATAAATAAATTATTTTTTGATGGACGATAGTCCATAAAAGTCAAAGTTACTGACCGATTCAAAAGTTTGATATCTCAATCAAAAGCCATGCTACTACGCATGAATATTGATTATAAAAATTATAACATTTGGTTTAAAAAAATAATTTTTCGGTATGGATACAATTATTATAAACTACTTTGAAGCTTATATAAAGTTGAATAAACGGCAAAGATTATCAACCGATTTTTAAGTTTGATAACTTAATCGACAGCTCTTTTGTTTTCTATAAATTGTATTAAAAAAGATTTTAATATTTTTGCTTATAAATTAAAAAAAAATAATTTAATTGATAAATAGACTATTTTTTCGATAGTCCATAAAAGTCAAAGTTATTGACCGATTAAAAAGTTTGACATCTTAATCAAAAGCCATGCTACTACGCATAAATATGTTACGAACTAGGTAACCTTGTGAGTTTGCCTGCTAATTTAGCAACTCAGTGTGGGCGTGCGTGATGATCAATTTTTCTTCTTTAATTAATTTACACATACAAATAATTTTTTTATTTATTTATTTATTTTTTTTCTTTGATTTGATTATTTTTATATAAAAAAAAAAATTTACTACGTACATACATACAAAAAAAAACACCATGTGTTTTTATTATTTCTTTATTATGCCGGAACTGTTGCAGGAACTGTTGCAGGATCTGTTGCAGGAACTTGTTACCACTTTTGTTCTTATATATATATTTTTTTTTTTATAAAAGTATTTACATATATGCACTAGCCAATTACATATTGGCACTAGTTATCTTTAACACTTATGTTAATCTATGTTTTTATTTTTTTTTCTTTAATTTACACTAGTATATATATTTTTATTTTTATTCATTTTATTTTATTGATTTATCCCAAACTTGATAGTGGCATATGATATACATATCATGCCTAGAAAACTATATAAAACTATATAAAACTATATAAAACTGTATAAAACTGGCACTTAGAGTATATTTATTAACCAATTATGGTTTTCTTATTTTTCCACTAATACCCAGCTACCAGATTGAAAATCTGTTAATTATTTTTTTTTTATCTTTATTTTTTTATTTTTTTTTTTTTTACGAATCTATCTTTAACACTTATGTTTATTCGTTAGATTCTTCAACGATCTCTATTTTTTCTCCACTCCCCTTTTTTTTACTAACGTTCCTTAATTTATACATTTTTTAAATGGGTTGGACCAATCCCCTCTTTATTTTTATTTATATGATTATTTTTGGTACAGCCAATCATACGGCTGACCACCCCTACTTTGTCCTCATATTATGTTTTTTTACAAAATTCTTTAAAGAAATATATATATTTTATTTTTTTATTTTTTACCATCTGCTTAACATCTGTTTAACATCTGTTTAACATCTGTTTACCATCTTTATAACTATTTTTAATTTGGCATTATAAGCCGGTCATAAACTTAAAAAAAAAAATTCTCCGAAACGATCGTTTTTTTATTACAAAAAAACATGGTCGTTTCATTATCCCGCCGCATGGGATATTTTTAAATAAGAAACAAAGTTTCTAAACCAAAATATATTTTTGGTGTAAAGATCGATCATTTTTAATTTTGATCTACTTTTATAATCAACTTCCAATATGTTAGAACAGAATTAAGGTTTTAAATCTTTGCCATGATATTTTATTAATCTACCAGTCTCAATATCCTTTACTAAATAAACATTAGAACCTAACTTTTCTTTAATTATTGCAGGTAACCACTTAGGTAATAATTTTGCCATAATATTCTTTTTGGCATCGGACAGAGTAAAATTTCTTCTCCATATTCTTTGCTCTACTGTGAAAGCTGGTGCACGGGCTCTTAAATTATAACTGTGCCGATTTTTGTTGAATGCATTTTCGAGGTTTGCCGATACAATTTTACGTATCTGGTTTAATTTTACTAGCTGATCTTCTCTACTGGGAGCCGGAAAATGTTCGAGATTTTTATAATCATTTCCATCGGTAATCATTTCCATTCCAAAATTAAGGAAATATGGAGTACATTGTGATATTTCATGAACTGCTGATCGTATGGCTACACTAATTGATGAAATATGTTTATCCCAGTTTTTATGATTTTTATTTACTATAAATGCTCTAATAGCGTTGCCTATAACTTGATTAGTACGTTCTACTGGATTAGTGTGAGGGCTGTAAACTGCAGATTTGTAATGAGTTACGTTATAATATTTTAAAAAACTTTGAAATTCCTTGCAAGTGAACTGGGAACCATTATCTGATATTATCGCTCTAGGTACGGAGAATATATCAAAAACATTTTCTTCTAATTTCTTTCGAAGAGTGGGAAATTTCGCGTTTCTAACAGGAAAAATTAGAGGATACTTTGAAAAGGTATCTAAAACTACTAAAATAAATATATTTCCATTCTTTGATTTGGGAAATGGGCCCATATAATCTACGCTAATGAGCTCCCATGGTCTTGTGGCTTTTCGAAAAACACCCATAGGCGGTAGTAAATTCAATGTAGGCGATTTCGTTGCTTTGCAAATATCACACTGGGCTATATATTCTTTAATGTCTTGCCTCATTCCAGGCCAATAGTAACGTTCTAAAAGTCGGTGGTAGGTTTTGAAGTTACCAAAATGACCTGATTTTGATTCATTATGACATTTGGTTAATAATTCTTGACGGTTTTTTTCTGGAACAACTTCTTTCCAAATACAGTCATCAAACCCGAATTGGTTTGTTGTTTGGCAAAATTTAAATAATTTGTTATCTACCAATCGGTAGTTAGTATAATTTTCTGGAGTTTCCTGAATTTGTTTCCTTAAATTAGAATACCATGGATTGTTATGATCAATTACATCAATGCATCTAGACAGAGCATCCGGAACATGATTTTCTTTGCCTGGTCGATGAATAACGTCAAAATCAAAATGTTGAATTTTGAGTGCCCATCGTCCAACACGGCCTAAAGAATCTCCTTGCTTTAACAACCATTTTAAGGCTGAACTATCGGTTATAATAGAAAATTTTGAACCTTCCAAGAAATGTCTCCATTTATTTAATGCTACTAGAATACTAAGACATTCCTTTTCTAATATGGTGAAAAGGAAATGGTGTAATTTTGTTGTGGGGTGATAATTTTTGGGAGAGGTATGCTATTGGATAGTTTTGGTTATCAATTGTTTGATAAAGCTGACTACCAATACCTATGTTGGAAGCATCTGTTGCTACAAAGAACTGCCTGTTAAAATCTGGGCTATGGAGACTTGGTGCTTTCGCAATGGCTTCTTTTATTTGATTAAACGCTATATCAGCTTCGGATGTCCACACAATTTTTGCTAGTTTTCCTTTTAAGAGGTCTGAGATAGGGGCGACAATTGTCGAATAATTTTCAATAAAACGACGATTCCAGCCGGCTACACCCAAAAATTGTCTTATTTGCTTAACTGTTTTGGGTGGTGGATATTTTATGATTGCTTCAACTTTATCGGGTGAAATTTTTATACCTTGTTCGTTTACTACAAATCCAAGGTATTGTAGTTCTGGTACACAAAATTTTGATTTTTCCCTGTTTATGGTTAGGTTGCCTTGTGTTAATCGTTCCGCAACTATTTTTAAATATTTAAGATGCGTTTCAAAATCTGCTGTAGCTATAATAATATCGTCTAAGTAAGTCCAAACATGCGGTGCTAATTCAGAACCGATTATGGAATCTGCTAATCTAGCCATTGTCGCTGGGGCACCTACTAAACCAAATGGCATTCTAGCAAACATGTATAAAGGTCTACCTGTTAAAGCAAACGCTGTTTTTTCTTGGGAATCCTGATCTAGAGGAATCTGCCAATAAGCATCTGAAAGATCTAATGCTGTTAAATATTTGGTACCTTGTAAATTAGATAATATGTTTTCCAGATGAGGCATCGGGTAAGAGTCTTTAATCGTAACGGAGTTTAGTTTTCGTGCATCTAAACACATACGAATTTTCCCGTTTGGTTTATACACTATGTTCATTGGCGATCTCCAAGGAGATTGTGGGCATGGTCGGATAACGTCAAGTTGCAGCATACGCTGAATTTCTTTATCAGCTTCTTTTAATAAATGTGGTGAAATCGGATAACATCTTTGCGTAATGGGAGAATTGTCACCTACATTAATTTTATGCTTTACTAAATGTGTACACCCAAATTTTGTAGAGCTAGTTAAAGGAAATAGTTTAATTGTTTTTTCAATCATTTCTGATTGTTCGGGATTTAAAAAAACAGAATTATTATTATTATTTTCTTTTGACTCCATTAAGTAGAGGAATGGATTCAAATCAAATTGTTGCCAAAAATCCATGCCTAAAATCAAAGGTTTTTTTATTTGTGGTACAACGTAAGCTGTAATTATTCTTTCTTTGTTATTAAATGAAATTAAAAGATCGACAACCTCTACAACTTCAATCGGTTCACCATTGGCGACAAAGATTTTTGTAAATTCCGTTCTTGTTTTTAAATTTTGACTTTTAAGGAATGCATGTGCATTATCTCCTAAAACTGTGATTGTGGCACCGGTATCTAAAAGACCTATCATTGGTTGGTTATTCACTACTACATTAAGATATAGCCGATTATCACCAGGAGTTTGTGAAAAAATTGTATATATATTGTTGTTTGGAATTTCGTCTTCTTTAGGAATAGAAGATGAAAGTATAGGTAAAGATTGCTCCTGTTTAGAGATGTTATTGGAAACAGTATTCTCAGATAATTTTGAAGGTAAGGTATTTTTAGAATTTAAATGTGGATGGCAAGTGGTACAATGTGGAAATATAACGTCTTCTCTTCCACATCGATAACATAAATATTTTGCTCGTCTTGGTTTAAAACATTGTTCTGTTTTATGGTTACTTTCAAAGCAGTTAACGCAGTTGAAAGACCAATTACAGTTATCCTTTAAATTTTTGGATGGTGAATAAGACTGTTGGACTTTATCGTGAAAGTTGGTTTGTTTATTCATTGTTCTAAAATTGTTCGATTTAGAATTTCTATATGGAGTATGTATGGGACCATTATTTTCAGGCTTTCCCTGTGTTCTAACGTGATTTGAGTTAGGTTGAAATTTTGAGTTGCGATATTGCGATATTTCATAGGAATCTTCTGTGACCTTGTTTTGAGATTTATTTATAACATTATTTTCTACAAGACTAACTTGATTGGATCTATTTGCATTTGCAATGTTTTCTCTGCAAAGCTTTTCAGCTTTTTCAATATTTTTGCAAAGCATGGTCAATTTGTCGATGGATTGAATGTTTGACAAATTTTTGAACCCTAAGCCTCTAATAAATGTTGGCCATAAATTTTTGTAAAGAAATTTTAATTTTTCAAATGCAGAGAGTGGCTTGCTCAATTCTTTAAAAAGTAACTCCATTGACGTACGATAGTCACCATAAGGTTCGTTTCTTAACTGTTTCCTATTTCTAATTTTATCCATAATACAATCATCGTATTCGGGATCAGAATATTCAGATTTTAAGGCATTCTCGAAATCGGTCCACGAGTGGAATTGATCAATATACGCATCATGCCACCGTAAAGCACTACCTTCTAAAGTTAAGTAGATACAACCTAACAATTCTTGTTGAGATATCCCTTGCGAAAGATACATTCGTTTTAACCGAGTGAGAAAATCATTAACATTTTCCCCTGGTTTTCCAGAAAATTTAAGTTTCCATTCCCGAATCGGAATTGAACGAAATCGTCTTTCATTCATATGATGTATAATTTCAGCTGGATGATGGGTAGGAACTGGAATAGGATTATTGTAGTAAGACGGGTAACTTTGATAATTACAAGTGGGGTTTGAAACTGTGACTCTATTAAATAAATCCGTAATGTATTGAGGATATTCTGATACTGGTGGGTAATTTGCTCGAACGTTTGAATTAAAAATTTTCGGAATTGCACCAGTATTAATTTGAGAATTGGTAAAAGTTAGCGTGTTTGTCATATATGGATTTTGAATTATTGAACTTGGTTGGGAAAACGGCAGTTGAGAGTAATGTTGAGGAAAAGTATAATGTTGTAGTGGAATTGGCGTTTCAGAATAAGTTCTTAAATTTCCTTCATTTGTTGCAATTTCCTGTGCAATCACATTTGGATTGTTAGCGGTAGGTGAGGTATTTGGCTTAATTGCATTTGATAAATTGGTTTCATTAACCGAAACTATATTATTAGCTATTTCCCTGATATTTTCTGATTCGTATTGCCTTTGCCCATTATTTCTGACATTTCTAAGACGACGTAAAACTTTTTGCATTTCTATTCTTTCTACTTCATTTACCTTTGCCCTTATTAACCTATTTTCTAAATGCTTCAAAATATTGAATGTTTCACTTGTAAACTGATTTTCTATTTCATTTAATCTAGAATTTACGTTTTCTATTAACTCAGGACAACTTTCAGAGATTTCTATATTTGGAGCTAAAGTTAGATTATCCCGTTCTTCTTGAAGCATTTTCGCTAAAATGTCTTCCGGAAGTTCGGTTGGAAATTTCGTAAGATCGACGTTCCTAATTTCTAATTCATAGAGGATTTCTGAGGGATTTAAACCTTCGATATTCATATTGAAAAATAAACAAAAATTAAATTTATAGGAAATTGAATAATTCAATAAAAAAAAAATTGAAACTTGTATATGTAGATAGTTAAAAAAAAAAAAATCACTTGGAAGCCACTGATTTTAATTGTTGAAATCAGATAGGAATGTAATTAATTCTATATATGAAAAACTAAATTTACTTGGAAGTTGAATACTTTGTAGATTTTTGATTTATCGAAACCACGAAATTGAGCTATGATATTTCTCGTATAATAGGTAAATTTAAGTTTATAAATGA
Organism: Tipula confusa; assembly: GCA_963556175.1. Lineage (NCBI taxonomy): Eukaryota > Metazoa > Arthropoda > Insecta > Diptera > Tipulidae > Tipula > Tipula confusa. Next base: position 990,125 of record CAUVYK010000003.1, read on the forward strand.
CAAAAAAATAAAAATCATAACTATAATATACTACTAATTTGTATCTTAATTAAACTAAATTATAAAATATAACATGTGCAGTTAAATTAATTATTGAAGAAAAATTAATACCGTCGAGCCCCACGTTGGGCGCCATTTAATGTTACGAACTAGGTAACCTTGTGAGTTTGCCTGCTAATTTAGCAACTCAGTGTGGGCGTGCGTGATGATCAATTTTTCTTCTTTAATTAATTTACACATACAAATAATTTTTTTATTTATTTATTTATTTTTTTTCTTTGATTTGATTATTTTTATATAAAAAAAAAATTTACTACGTACATACATACAAAAAAAAACACCATGTGTTTTTATTATTTCTTTATTATGCCGGAACTGTTGCAGGAACTGTTGCAGGATCTGTTGCAGGAACTTGTTACCACTTTTGTTCTTATATATATTTTTTGTTTTTTATAAAAGTATTTACATCTATGCACTAGCCAATTACATATTGGCACTAGTTATCTTTAACACTTATGTTAATCTATGTTTTTATTTTTTTTTTCTTTAATTTACACTAGTATATATATTTTTATTTTTATTTATTTTATTTTATTGATTTATCCCAAACTTGATAGTGGCATATGATATACATATCATGCCTAGAAAACTATATAAAACTATATAAAACTGTATAAAACACTTAGAGTATAAGTGTTTTATACAAATTGGCACTTAGAGTATATTTATTAACCAATTATGGTTTTCTTATTTTTCCACTAATACCCAGCTACCAGATTGAAAATCTGTTAATTATTTTTTTTTTATCTTTATTTTTTTTTTTTTTTTTTTTTTTTTTACCATCTGCTTAACATCTGTTTAACATCTGTTTAACATCTGTTTACCATCTTTATAACTATTTTTAATTTGGCATTATAAGCCGGTCATAAACTTAAAAAAAAAATTCTCCGAAACGATCGTTTTTTTATTACAAAAAAACATGGTCGTTTCAAATATTGATTATGAAAATTATAACATTTGGTTTAAAAAAATAGTTTTTCGGTATGGATACATTTATTATAAACTACTTTGAAGCTCATATAAAGTTGAATAAACGGCAAAGATTATCAACCGATTTTTAAGTTTGATAACTTAATCGACAGCTCTTTTGTTGTCTATAAATTGTATTAAAAAAGATTTTAAACTTTTTGCTTCTAAATTAAAAAAAAATAATTTAATTGATAAATAAATTATTTTTTGATGGACGATAGTCCATAAAAGTCAAAGTTACTGACCGATTCAAAAGTTTGATATCTTAATCAGAAGCCATGCTACTACGCATAAATATTGATTATAAAAATTATAACATTTGTTTTTAAAAAATAATTTTTCGGTATGGATACATTTATTATAAACTACTTTGAAGCTGATATAAAGTTGAATAAACGGTAAAGATTATCAACCGATTTTTAAGTTTGATATCTTAATCGACAGCTATTTAATTGTCTATAAATTGTATAAAAAAAGATTTTAAACTTTTTGCTTATACATTAAAAAAAAATAATTTAATTGATAAATAAATTATTTTTTGATGGACGATAGTCCATAAAAGTAAAAGTTACTGACCGATTCAAAAGTTTGATATCTTAATCAAAAGCCATGCTACTACGCATAAATATTGATTATGAAAATTATAACATTTGGTTTAAAAAAATAGTTTTTCGGTATGGATACATTTATTATAAACTACTTTGAAGCTCATATAAAGTTGAATAAACGGCAAAGATTATCAACCGATTTTTAAGTTTGATATCTTAATCGACAGCTCTTTTGTTGTCTATAAATTGTATTAAAAAAGATTTTAAACTTTTTGCTTATAAACTAAAAAAAATAATTTAATTGATAAATAAATTATATTTTGATGGACGATAGTCCATAAAAGTCAAAGTTACTGACCGATTCAAAAGTTTGATATCTTAATCAAAAGCCATGCTACTACGCATAAATATTGATTATGAAAATTATAACATTTGGATTAAAAAAATAGTTTTTCGGTATGGATACAATTATTATAAACTACTTTGAAGCTTATATAAAGTTGAATAAATGGCAAAGATTATCAACCGATTTTTAAGTTTGATATCTTAATCGACAGCTATTTAATTGTCTATAAATTGTATTAAAAAAGATTCTAAACTTTTTGCTTATAAATTAAAAAAAAAAATTTAATTGATAAATAAATTATTTTTTGATGGACGATAGTCCATAAAAGTCAAAGTTATTGACCGATTCAAAAGTTTGATATCTTACTCAAAAGCCACGCTACTACGCATAAATATTGATTATGAAAATTATAACATTTGGTTTAAAAAAATAGTTTTTCGGTATGGATACATTTATTATAAACTACTTTGAAGCTCATATAAAGTTGAATAAATGGCAAAGATTATCAACCGATTTTTAGGTTTGATATCTTAATCGACAGCTCTTTTGTTGTCTATAAATTGTATTAAAAAAGATTTTAAACTTTTTGCTTATAAATTAAAAAAAAAAAATTTAATTGATAAATAAATTATTTTTTAATGGACGATAGTCAATAAAAGTCAAAGTTACTGGCCGATTCAAAAGTTTGATATCTTAATCAAAAGCCATGCTACTACGCATAAATATTGATTATAAAAATTATAACATTTGGTTTAAAAAAATAGTTTTTCGGTATGGATACATTTATTATAAACTACTTTGAAGCTCATATAAAGTTGAATAAACGGCAAAGATTATCAACCGATTTTTAAGTTTGATATCTTAATCGACAGCTCTTTTGTTGTCTATAAATTGTATTAAAAAAGATTTTAATTTTTTTGCTTATAAATTAAAAAAAAATAATTTAATTGATAAATAAATTATTTTTTGATGGACGATAGTCAATAAAAGTCAAAGTTACTGACCGATTCAAAAGTTTGATATCTTAATCTAAAGCCATGCTACTACGCATAAATATTGACTAAAAAAAATTATAACATTTGGTTCAAAAAAATAGTTTTTCGGTATGGATACATTTATTATAAACTCCTTTGAAGCTCATATAAAGTCGAATAAACGGCAAAGATTATCATCCGATTTTTAAGTTTGATATCTTAATCGACAGCTCTTTTGTTGTCTATAAATTGTATTTAAAAAGATTTTAAATTTTTTGCTTACAAATTAAAAAAAAAATAATTTAATTGATAAATAAATTATTTTTTGATGGACGATAGTCCATAAAAGTCAAAGTTATTGACCGATTCAAAAGTTTGATATCTTAATCAAAAGCCATGCTACTACGCATAAATATTGATTATGAAAATTATAACATTTGGTTTAAAAAAATAGTTTTTCGGTATGGATACATTTATTATAAACTACTTTGAAGCTCATATAAAGTTGGATAAACGGCAAAGATTATCAACCGATTTTTAAGTTTGATATCTTAATCGACAGCTCTTTTGTTGTCTATAAATTGTATTAAAAAAGATTTAAATATTTTTGCTTATAAATTAAAAAAAAATAATTTAATTGATAAATAGATTATTTTTTGATGGACGATAGTCCATAAAAGTCAAAGTTATTGACCGATTAACAAGTTTGACATCTTAATCAAAAGCCATGCTACTACGCATAAATATTGATTATGAAAATTATAACATTTGGTTTAAAAAAATAGTTTTTCGGTATGGATACATTTATTATAAACTACTTTGAAGCTCATATAAAGTTGAATAAACGGCAAAGATTATCAACCGATTTTTAAGTTTGATATCTTAATCGACAGCTCTTTTCTTGTCTATAAATTGTATTAAAAAAAATTTTAATTTTTTTGCTTATAAATTAAAAAAAAATAATTTAATTGATAAATAAATTATTTTTTGATGGACGATAGTCAATAAAAGTCAAAGTTACTGACCGATTCAAAAGTTTGATATCTTAATCAAAAGCCATGCTACTACACATAAGTATTGACTATAAAAATTATAACATTTGATTTTAAAAAATAATTTTTCGGTATGGATACATTTATTTTAAACTCCTTTGAAGCTCATATAAAGTGGAATAAACGGCAAAGATTATCATCCGATTTTTAAGTTTGATATCTTAATCGACAGCTATTTAATTGTCTATAAATTGTATTAAAAAAGATTTTAAACTTTTTGCTTATAAATTAAAAAAAAAATAATTTAATTGATAAATAAATTATTTTTTGATGGACGATAGTCCATAAAAGTCAAAGTTACTGACCGATTCAAAAGCTTGATATCTTAATCGACAGCTCTTTTGTTGTCTATACATTGTTTAAAAAAAGATTTTAAACTTTTTGCTTACAAATTAAAAAAAAATAATTTAATTGATAAATAAATAATTTTTGATGGACGATAGTCCAATTTTCAACATCTTAATATTTTCAAAATTAAATAAATAAACAAATTAATTATTTAATAAATAATTTTTTATGGACTATTATTTAGTCCTCTTTTGTTGTCTATAAATTAATAATTTATAAATTAATAAATTATAATAATTTTTTTTGCTTCTAAATTAAAAAAAAATAATTTAATTGATAAATAAATTATTTTTTGATGGACGATAGTCCATAAAAGTCAAAGTTACTGACCGATTCAAAAGTTTGATATCTTAATCAAAAGCCATGCTACTACGTATAAATATTGATTATGAAAATTATAACATTTGGTTTAAAAAAATAGTTTTTCGGTATGGATACATTTATTATAAACTACTTTGAAGCTCATATAAAGTTGAATAAACGGCAAATATTATCAACCGATTTTTAAGTTTGATATCTTAATCGACAGCTATTTAATTGTCTATAAATTGTTTTAAAAAAGATTTTAAAGTTTTAGCTTACAAATTAAAAAAAAAAAAAATTAATTGATAAATAAATTATATTTTGATGGACGATAGTCCATAAAAGTAAAAGTTACGGACCGATTTAAAAGTTTGATATCTTAATCAAAAGCCATGCTACTACGCATAAATATTGATTATGAAAATTATAACATTTGGTTTTAAAAAATAATTTTTCGGTATGGATACATTTATTATAAACTTCTTTGAAGCTTATATAAAGTTGAATAAACGGCAAAGATTATCAACCGATTTTTTAGTTTGATATATCAATCGACAGCTCTTTACTTGTCTATAAATTGTATTAAAAAAGATTTTAATATTTTTGCTTATAAATTAAAAAAAAATAATTTAATTGATAAATAGATTATTTTTTGATGGACGATAGTCCATAAAAGTCAAAGTTATTGACCGATTCAAAAGTTTGATATCTTAATCAAAAGCCATGCTACTACGCATAAATATTGATTATGAAAATTAACCAATTCCGTAACCTGTTGAGTGTACGCTTTTAAGATTGGATGTTAACATGTAATGATGAATATTCATCCTGGTAACAGGAATTGCCGTAGAGACGCCGTCGGGATATACCGAAAGAGTTTTCTTTTCTGTTTCATAGGCATACTACCATGGAAGTCTTTCGCAGAGAGATATGGTAAAAAGTCTAGAAGAGCATGACATTTACTGTTGTGTCGGTATTCTCCCTTCGGACCTTGAAAATCTATGGAAGGGTTACGCAAATTCTCAACAGACCGTACCGATATCCGCAGCTGGTCTCCAAGATGAAGAGTCTCTAGTCGATAGATTAATGTAGGTAAGGGAAGTTGGCAAATTAGATCCGTAACTTCGGGATAAGGATTGGCTCTGAAAATTGAGATGGCTCGGGCTTGATTAGGATGTAATAATATGACTGATAGTATTTTTTCATTTGAGTGAAGGTATTATATGTACTATCCTCAGATTCGAAGGAATACGCCAAGTCGCCATTGCGGAATAGTCTTGCTAAATATGAGGTTAAATATTTTTATCCTTAAACGACCATCATTTAACAATTAATTCAGAACTGGCACGGACCAGGGGAATCCGACTGTCTAATTAAAACAAAGCATTGTGATGGCCCTAGCGGGTGATGACACAATGTGATTTCTGCCCAGTGCTCTGAATGTCAACGTGAAGAAATTCAAGCAAGCGCGGGTAAACGGCGGGAGTAACTATGACTCTCTTAAGGTAGCCAAATGCCTCGTCATCTAATTAGTGACGCGCATGAATGGATTAACGAGATTCTCACTGTCCCTATTTACCAGTGTCCCTATCTACTATGGCATTATAATTGAGACCTCAAAAGACGAAGACATTGAGTTTTTCCTTAAAAACAAGGAGTTACAAAAGGCTGGGCTAGTAGCTACGCTACCTGAAAAGAAATTACCCAGAATCATTGTATAATGATGTGGACCGCACAGAAAAGTTAGAGACATTAAAGCTTCTATTTTAAAACAAAATAACGGTGAAATCACGAGTGATGACATTAAAATTGGGTTCAGAACTGGACCCAGAAACAGTGAAGTCGTCCAATGGGTCTTAGAGGTGTCGCCAAGAGCTCGGAATACTCTTCTAAATAAACGCAGAGTATACATAGGGTGGTCTTCGTGCAAGGTTTCCGACTATGTCAGAATCTCAAGGTGCTTTAAGTGCCATGTATTTGGACATATTGCCAAGTTCTGCAAAGTACAAGAACAAATTTGTGGACACTGCACTGAGGTCGGACATGGCCATAAATCATGTCCAAAAAAAGCGGAAGGGGCTAAGTGTGTGAGCTGTAAAAGATCCAACAAAGCTTTCGACCATTCCTCAAGAAGCAGAATATGTTCAGCATACAAAAAGGCTCTGGACTTAGTCGAACGCAAAACCGTTTATGACAATTAACGCCCACATAAACCGTCAATTAAGGATTGTCCAACTAAATATGCAAAATGCAAAAATAGTTGGACATGAAATTAGACAATGTGCACATGAAAAGAAGATTGATATACTCTGTATGCAAGAACCTTATATGGTCAAAGAAAGAGTGGGTGGCTTGGCGACATCAACAAGAGTCGTCACTGGTGGTGGTGACAACATAAAGGCCGCTATAGGCATTTTTAATAATGACCTTGAGGTACTTAGAGTCTCACAATTCTGTGACTCACATTGTGTATGTGTTGAAGTAAGATCTGCTCTGGGTAATTTTTACTTAATCAGTATCTACTTTCAATACTCAGAGGATCCAGTGGAATACATTAATAGGCTTGGAAAAATTATGGATGGACTCAGAAACCTTCCAATTATAATAACTGGCGACTTCAATGCTAAGTCCAAACTATGGCACAATAAGGACACGAATGATAAAGGAATTCTCGTAGAAGAATTTATAGCAAGAAGAGACCTCTTTGTTATAAACAAAGAAGGTCAGCCAAGTACCTATTGCCACAATGGTGAATCAAACATTGACATAACACTTGTGAGTGGTGGATTGTTGAGAAAAGTAACCAACTGGAAAGTAAAAGATGATGGAAATTTTATTTCCGAAATATATTTATGAACAATAAATAATAAAAATAAAAATAATTTCACTATAATAAAAACTAAACTACTTGTTTTAATTAATTCATCGAAAATATTAATAATAACAATATTTTTGATAAAAACAATTAATAAGTGAAATAAGCCACACGAAAATAATAATAAAAAAAATAATAATAATAAGAATTTATATTGAATTCCTATAATAATTTAAAAGAAGGCTGGACTTCTAGTGATCACCGAGCTATTGTACTAACTCTAGATTCTGTAAGCGCACAAAGTAGCAATGAGTCCTCAGGCAAACTCTCCCGATATGCACTAAAACGTGCAAATTGGGAAAAGTTCGACAACTTGTTGGAAACATCTTGGCAAGGATGGTCGGAAAATATAACATGCTCATCTCAAGAGGAAGTTAACTTGTTAGAAGCAAAAATCACGAGCTCTATAATCGGTGTCTGTGGCAAATGTTTACCACGTCGGCGTGCACACAAAGGAAGAATACCTTGGTGGAATAACACCCTAACCACCAAAAGAGCAACAGTAGCAAAAGTACGCAGAATATATCAAAAAGAAACGGATCCTGCAGCTAGACTGCTACAGAAAAACCATTATAAAGAGTGCCGTAAAGAATATATGAATGATGTTACTAAGACTAGCCAACTTAGTCTACAAAGATTCATTACAGAGCACGGTAATGCAGAGCCATGGGGCTTCGTATATAAATTCAGTGCTGGGAAACTTAAAACTCCAGAAGTTTTAAGCACCTTAACAAACAGTGATGGCCTGATAACTACGTGTTGGAAGGACACCATAAAATGTTTGTTAAGTGTACTGCTTCCTAATGACAGTGAGGCAAGTGACACAGAAGTGAATAAAGAGATAAGACTGCAAAGATTTACAACACCAAGAAACTGCGACGTGGAAGTATTCAGTGATGATGAAACTACGGAAGCAATAATATCTTTTAAAACAGGTAAAGCACCCGGCATTGATAATATCGAAGTCGAAGTGGTACAAAGAGCATGGCCTAGAATAGGGCCCAGTATCACGCGCTTCCTAAACGAATGTCTTAAAACAGGAATTTTCCCGATAGCTTGGAAAAATGGCAAACTAATCATAATAAGGAAGGGCGGTGAAAGAGATCCCACTGACCCAAAATCCTATAGGCCAATCATGCTACTACCAGTCTTGGGCAAAGTACTCGAGAAAGTAATTACTGTCAGGTTAATGTACGCTTTTGAGAATAGTGGAAGGTACAGTGACAAACAGTTCGGATTTAGAAGGAATCGGTCCACAGAGGATGCTATGGTGAGAATGATCGACATAGTCAAACAGTCTGAGCAAAAATATGTTCTTGGTGTATTCCTTGACATATCTGGAGCTTTTGACAATCTGTGGTGGCCTAGTATTATGAGCGAATTAAAAAAGATGAGCTGTCCAGCAAATCTTTATGCAATAATTAATAACTACTTCTCTGATAGATTCGCAACTGTTGTCACAAATTATGGCACACTACAGAAAAATGTGACCAAAGGATGTCCACAAGGGTCTGTTTTGGGCCCCAACTTGTGGAACATCGTATTCAATAGTAGCATGATAACCAATGTCCAAGAAGTAGCATTTGCGGACGACAAGGTATTACTCCTTGCTGGAAATTCAAGACAAAGTGTTCAGGATGCAGCGCAGAGTGCTATTAACAAAATGTTAGACTGGTGTCACAGCAATAAAATGGAGCTTTCGTCAGCTAAAACAGTTATGATCCAACTTAAAGGATCACTCGACATCAGAAGACCACCTTTGGTGTCTATGAATGGATCGAGGATCAAGATGGTCAGAACTGTTAAATGGCTTGGGGTGGAGTTTGACGAAAGGCTCGGTGTCACGTCTCATGTCAAAAGGATTGCTGAAAGCAGTAAGAAAGTGTTTTATGCACTAAGAAGAGTAGCCAAAGAAACTTGGGGTCTTAAGCAGAAGACGCTCAAGACTATATACGAAGGCCTAGTGGTTCCATTACTAACATATGGTAGTGCTGGGTGGGTTGACAGGATGAATTGTCACCATCGAAGATCATTGATCAGCGCACAAAGGGGAATCCTAATTGGTATTACTAAGGCTTACAGAACTGTATCAACTTATGCACTTCCTGTTTTAGCTGGTGTAATACCAATTGATATACTGCTACAAGAAAAAGTTGCAAGGTATAAACTTAAAAAAAGAATAAATGTGACGTACGGCAACGTGGTGATACAAGGTGACCAAAATTGCACAAACTTTATCGGTTCACTTAAAAGGCAGATGCGAAGAGCATCCATCGCAGTATGGCAAGAAAGGTGGAACAACGCGGTAGATGGAAGGACAACCTTCAGTTTCCATCCAAACATTGAAGAAAGGTTAGTTGAGGGGCTTGAGCTAAGTGCACCATTTTCTCAAATGTTAACGGGGCATGGCAACATAGCATCTTACCTTCAAAGGTTCCACATAAGCGAAACCAGCAGTTGTGAGTGTGGCCATGAAGACGAAACCATGGACCACGTGCTCTAAAACTGCAATCTTGTCGAAGGGGAAAGAATCCAACTGATGATGGAGCTGGGAACAGAATGGCCAGCAAGTAAACTTACGTTAATGATGCCCAGAAACATCAAGGCTTTTAAAAGGTTCTGTGACAATGTTCTTAGAAATAGATAGTGTCAAGTTCCCGCGAAAAAGGACAGTAGACAGTGCATTAACATGCACATGTCAACGTAGTATTTAGACAACGGGGCTAGATAGTAAGAAGTATGCGCCTCCACGTGGCAGGGATGGAAACAGGTTTTAGAATCTGGCTAAGCATACCAAGAACAATAAGAAAGACCAAGCACGACGGCGCGAGAATGTATAAAGACTAAGTCTAGGTGACATTCTCAAGCATAAAAAACGTCAAATGATTAATATGATGATGATGTCCCTATCTACTATCTAGCGAAACCACAGCCAAGGGAACGGGCTTGGAAAAATTAGCGGGGAAAGAAGACCCTGTTGAGCTTGACTCTAGTCTGGCACTGTAAGGAGACATAAGAGGTGTAGCATAAGTGGGAGATTTAGTTTACTAGATCAAAAATAAAATACCACTACTCTTATTGTTTCCTTACTTACTTGATCAAATGGAACAAGTGCACACAAAATCTATTCACTTATGTGTTAGACGTGTTCTCACTACGTTTATAGATCCCAAATATCAATTTGAATATATAGTACTTGTGCTATATATTCCGGTATGATCCAATTCAAGGACACTGCCAGGTGGGGAGTTTGACTGGGGCGGTACATCTTTCAAATAATAACGAAGGTGTCCTAAGGTCAGCTCAGTGCGGACAGAAACCACACATTGAGCAAAAGGGTATATGCTGGCTTGATCTCGATGTTCAGTACACATAGAGACTGCTAAAGCATGGCCTATCGATCCTTTTGGCATTAAGGAGTTTTTAGCAAGAGGTGTCAGAAAAGTTACCATAGGGATAACTGGCTTGTGGCGGCCAAGCGTTCATAGCGACGTCGCTTTTTGATCCTTCGATGTCGGCTCTTCCTATCATTGTGAAGCAAAATTCACCAAGCGTTGGATTGTTCACCCATGCAAGGGAACGTGAGCTGGGTTTAGACCGTCGTGAGCCAGGTTAGTTTTACCCTACTGATGAGTCGTTGTTGCGATAGCATTCCTGCGTAGTACGAGAGGAACCGCAGGTACGGACTCATGGTTCAATACTTGTTCGAGAGAACAGTGGTATGATGCAACGTCCGTTGGATTATGCCTGAACGCCTCTAAGGTCGTATCCAAGCTAGTCTGCAACAATAGAAATGGGGCATTAATTACATTGTTAGGCTTAAACTATTAACTAGAATTGTAGGTTTACCTACAGTTCGATACTTTATGGTTCAATTGATGCCACTGCAATTGTTTAATCAAAGATATCTATTAGCTATTATCATGCTTATAGAAGTCATCGGTTTTATTCAATTAAATTATTGGTATTAACAATTTTTGAGCCCAGAATCAATTGCAAACGACATTGTTATCGGTGGAGGCGCTGTAAACGGTAGAGCAGCCGTCATACTGCGATCCCTTTAGACTCATCCTCCTATCGAAGATTCGTTTTAAAGTTATTAAAATAAATTAATGTAAAGAAAGTTTTTAAAGTTAATTATTAAAGAATGGTGGTTGTTATACGAACAAATCATTATTGTTATAATGTTAAAAAAATTATCATTGATGTTTAAACTAAAATGTTTATCTAAAAATGATTTAAGATTTTAATATCTAAGAACATTTAAGATTTTAATATCTAAGAACATTTAAACTTATAAGAAAGTTTTTAAAGTTAATTATTAAGGAATGGTGGTTGTTAAACGAACAAATCATTATTGTTATAATGTTAACAAAATTATCATTGATGTTTAAACTAAAATGTTGATCTATAAATGATTTAAGATTTTAATATCTAAGAACATTTAAACTTATAAACATTTTAAATTATCAATTAAAAACATTTTAAGTGACGGAAGTTTTTAAGTTTTAAAGCAGCCATCATACTGCCTTTGTATTTGACTTTCCTGAAATTGAAAATTGGTTATATATAAATTAAAATTGAAAAGTTAAAGTCAAATATGTTTGGTCAAACTAAGATTCCATTAGAATCATCATTCTATTAACAATTCGTTATGAAGTTATTAAAATAAAATAATGTATCCAGTTATAAAGTTTAATTATTAACGAAAAGTTTTTTAACATACGATTAAATCATTATAGCTTGTAGTTAACTATAAAATATGTCACTAAAGTTTTTTAAGATTTTAATAATTAAGTACATTTTCTATATTTTTACAATTTAAAATTTAGTCACCACATCTTACTGACTATCTTACCGAAATAAAATCACTTATCTTACCGAATTATATATTGAAACTA
>CAUVYK010000003.1:1005000-1007500 GCA_963556175.1 Tipula confusa
GAAGTGCATCAGTTGATACAGTTCTGTAAGCCTTAGTAATACCAATTAGGATTCCCCTTTGTGCGCTGATCAATGATCTTCGATGGTGACAATTCATCCTGTCAACCCACCCAGCACTACCATATGTTAGTAATGGAACCACTAGGCCTTCGTATATAGTCTTGAGCGTCTTCTGCTTAAGACCCCAAGTTTCTTTGGCTACTCTTCTTAGTGCATAAAACACTTTCTTACTGCTTTCAGCAATCCTTTTGACATGAGACGTGACACCGAGCCTTTCGTCAAACTCCACCCCAAGCCATTTAACAGTTCTGACCATCTTGATCCTCGATCCATTCATAGACACCAAAGGTGGTCTTCTGATGTCGAGTGATCCTTTAAGTTGGATCATAACTGTTTTAGCTGACGAAAGCTCCATTTTATTGCTGTGACACCAGTCTAACATTTTGTTAATAGCACTCTGCGCTGCATCCTGAACGCTTTGTCTTGAATTTCCAGCAAGGAGTAATACCTTGTCGTCCGCAAATGCTACTTCTTGGACATTGGTTATCATGCTACTATTGAATACGATGTTCCACAAGTTGGGGCCCAAAACAGACCCTTGTGGACATCCTTTGGTCACATTTTTCTGTAGTGTGCCATAATTTGTGACAACAGTTGCGAATCTATCAGAGAAGTAGTTATTAATTATTGCGTAAAGATTTGCTGGACAGCTCATCTTTTTTAATTCGCTCATAATATTAGGCCACCACAGATTGTCAAAAGCTCCAGATATGTCAAGGAATACACCAAGAACATATTTTTGCTCAGACTGTTTGACTATGTCGATCATTCTCACCATAGCATCCTCTGTGGACCGATTCCTTCTAAATCCGAACTGTTTGTCACTGTACCTTCCACTATTCTCAAAAGCGTACATTAACCTGCCAGTAATTACTTTCTCGAGTAATTTGCCCAAGACTGGTAGTAGCATGATTGGCCTATAGGATTTTGGGTCAGTGGGATCTCTTTCACCGCCCTTCCTTATTATGATTAGTTTGCCATTTTTCCAAGCTATCGGGAAAATTCCTGTTTTAAGACATTCGTTTAGGAAGCGCGTGATACTGGGCCCTATTCTAGGCCATGCTCTTTGTACCACTTCGACTTCGATATTATCAATGCCGGGTGCTTTACATGTTTTAAAAGACATTATTGCTTCCGTAGTTTCATCATCACTGAATACTTCCACGTCGCAGTTTCTTGGTGTTGTAAATCTTTGCAGTCTTATCTCTTTATTCACTTCTGTGTCACTTGCCTCACTGTCATTAGGAAGCAGTACACTTAACAAACATTTTGTGGTGTCCTTCCAACACGTAGTTATCAGGCCATCACTGTTTGTTAAGGTGCTTAAAACTTCTGGAGTTTTAAGTTTCCCAGCACTGAATTTATATACGAAGCCCCATGGCTCTGCATTACCGTGCTCTGTAATGAATCTTTGTAGACTAAGTTGGCTAGTCTTAGTAACATCATTCATATATTCTTTACGGCACTCTTTATAATGGTTTTTCTTTAGCAGTCTAGCTTCAGGATCCGTTTCTTTTTGATATATTCTGCGTACTTTTGCTACTGTTGCTCTTTTGGTGGTTAGGGTGTTATTCCACCAAGGTAATCTTCCTTTGTGTGCACGCTTACGTGGTATACATTTGTCACAGACACCGATTATAGAGCTCGTGATTTTTGCTTCTAACAAGTTAACTTCCTCTTGAGATGAGCATGTTATATTTTCCGACCATCCTTGCCAAGATGTTTCCAACAAATTGTCGAACTTTTCCCAATTTGCACGTTTTAGTGCATATCGGGAAAGTTTGCCTGAGGACTCATTGCTACTTTGTGCGCTTACAGAATCTAGAGTTAGTACAATAGCTCGGTGATCACTAGAAGTCCAGCCTTCTTTTACTTCCCAGTTGGTTACTTTTCTCAACAATCCACCACTCACAAGTGTTATATCAATGTTTGATTCACCATTGTGGCAATAGGTACTTGGCTGACCTTCTTTGTTTATAACAAAGAGGTCTCTTCTTGCTATAAATTCTTCTACGAGAATTCCTTTATCATTCGTGTCCTTATTGTGCCATAGTTTGGACTTAGCATTGAAGTCGCCAGTTATTATAATTGGAAGGTTTCTGAGTCCATCCATAATTTTTCCAAGCCTATTAATGTATTCCACTGGATCCTCTGAGTATTGAAAGTAGATACTGATTAAGTAGAAATTACCCAGAGCAGATCTTACTTCAACACATACACAATGTGAGTCACAGAATTGTGAGACTCTAAGTACCTCAAGGTCATTATTAAAAATGCCTATAGCGGCCTTTATGTTGTCACCACCACCAGTGACAACTCTTGTTGATGTCGCCAAGCCACCCACTCTTTCTTTGACCATATAAGGTTCTTGCATACAGAGTATATCAATCTTCTTTTCATGTGCACATTGTCTAATTTCATGTCCAACTATTTTTGCATT
>CAUVYK010000003.1:1015000-1056660 GCA_963556175.1 Tipula confusa
AAGGGACCGTACTTTTTTATAATTTTTTTTTTATATTATAATTAATACCACATGTAATTAAACTAGAAGAAGCCTCTTTTCGGTAGAGTATCTTTGATAAAAAAAATTTTTTTTTTTTTTTACGATAAAGCTTTGTTTACCAATAGATAGTGACTCTTTTTGAGAATAATTTTGAATTTAAAAAAAAAAACATTGAACATTTTTTTTTTATATTATAATTAATACCACATGTAAATAAACTAGAAGAAGCCTCTTTTTGGTAAAGTTTCTTTGATAAAAAAAAAATTTAATATTTTTTTTAACGATAAAGCTTTGTTTACCAATAGATAGTGACTCTTTTTGAGAATAATTTTGAATTTTTAAAAAAAACATTGAACATTTTTTTTTATATTATAATTATTACCACATGTAATTAAACTAGAAAAAGCCTCTTTTTGGTAGAGTATCTTTGATAGAAAAAAAATTAAATTTTTTTTTTTACGATAAAGTTTTGTTTACCAATAGATAGTGACTCTTTTTGAGAATAATTTTGAATTTTAAAAAAAAACATAAAACATTTTTTTTTTATATTATAATTAATACCACATGTAATTAAACTAGAAGAAGCCTCTTTTCGGTAGAGTATCTTTGATAAAAATAAAATTTAATTTTTTTTTTACGATAAAGCTTTGTTTACCACTAGATAGTGACTCTTTTTGAGAATAATTTTGAATTTAAAAAAAAAACATTGAACATTTTTTTTTATATTATAATTAATACCACATGTAATTAAACTAGAAGAAGCCTCTTTTTGGTAGAGTATCTTTGATAAAAAAAAAATTAAATTTTTTTTTTTTACGATAAAGCTTTGTTTACCAATAGATAGTGACTCTTTTTGAGAATAATTTTGAATTTTAAAAAAAAATATAATACTTATGTGTAGTAGCATGGCTTTTGATTAAGATATCAAACTTTTGAATCGGTCAGTAACTTTGACTTTTATTGACTATCGTCCATCAAAAAATAATTTATTTATCAATTAAATTATTTTTTTTTAATTTATAAGCAAAAAAATTAAAATCTTTTTTAATACAATTTATAGACAACAAAAGAGCTGTCGATTAAGATATCAAACTTAAAAATCGGTTGATAATCTTTGCCGTTTATTCAACTTTATATGAGCTTCAAAGTAGTTTATAATAAATGTATCCATACCGAAAAACTATTTTTTTAAACCAAATGTTATAATTTTCATTTTCATTATTTATGCGTAGTAGCATGGCTTTTGATTAAGATATCAAACTTTTGAATCGGTCAATAACTTTGACTTTTATGGACTATCGTCCATTAAAAAATAATTTATTTATCAATTAAATTATTTTTTTTTAATTTAGAAGCAAAAAATTTAAAATCTTTTTTAAAACAATTTATAGACAATTAAATAGCTGTCGATTAAGATATCAAACTTTTGAATCGGTCAGTCACTTTGACTTTTATGGACTATCGTCCATCAAAAAATAATTTATTTATCAATTAAATTATTTTTTTTTAATTTATAAGCAAAAAGTTTAAAATCTTTTTGAATACAATTTATAGACAACAAAAGATCTGTCGATTAAGATATCAAACTTAAAAATCGGTTGATAATCTTTGCCGTTTTTTCAACTTTATATGAGCTTCAAAGTAGTTTATAATAAATGTATCCATACCGAAAAACTATTTTTTTAAACCAAATGTTATAATTTTCATAATTAATATTTATGCGTAGTAGCATGGCTTTTGATTAAGATATCAAACTTTTAAATCGGTCAATAACTTTGACTTTTATGGACTATCGTCCATCAAAAAATAATTTATTTATCAATTAAATTATTTTTTTTTAATTTATAAGCAAAAAAATTAAAATCTTTTTTAATACAATTTATAAACAACAAAAGAGCTGTCGATTAAGATATCAAACTTAAAAATCGGTTGATAATCTTTGCCGTTTATTCAACTTTATATGAGCTTCAAAGTAGTTTATAATAAATGTATCCATACCGAAAAACTATTTTTTAAACCAAATGTTATAATTTTCATAATCAATATTTATGCGTAGTAGCATGGCTTTTGATTAAGATATCAAACTTTTGAATCGGTCAATAACTTTGACTTTTATGGACTATCGTCCATCAAAAAATAATCTATTTATCAATTAAATTATTTTTTTTTAATTTGTAAGCAAAAAGTTTAAAATCTTTTTTAAAACAATTTATAGACAATTAAATAGCTGTCGATTAAGATATCAAACTTTTAAATCGGTCAGTAACTTTTACTTTTATGGACTATCGTCCATCAAAAAATAATGTATTTATCAATTAAATTATTTTTTTTTAATTTAGAAGCAAAAAAATTATTATAATTTATTAATTTATAAATTATTAATTTATAGACAACAAAAGAGGACTAAATAATAGTCCATAAAAAATTATTTATTAAATAATTAATTTGTTTATTTATTTAATTTTGAAAATATTAAGATGTTGAAAATTGGACTATCGTCCATCAAAAATTATTTATTTATCAATTAAATTTGTTTTTTTTAATTTGTAAGCAAAAAGTTTAAAATCTTTTTTTAAAACAATGTATAGATATTAAAAGAGCTGTCGATTAAGATATCAAACTTTTGAATCGGTCAGTAACTTTGACTTTTATGGACTATCGTCCATCAAAAAATAATTTATTTATCAATTAAATTATTTTTTTATAATTTATAAGCAAAAAGTTTAAAATCTTTTTTTATACAATTTATAGACAATTAAATAGCTGTCGATTAAGATATCAAACTTAAAAATCGGATGATAATCTTTGCCGTTTATTCCACTTTATATGAGCTTCAAAGGAGTTTATAATAAATGTATCCATACCGAAAAATTATTTTTTAAAATCAAATGTTATAATTTTTATAGTCAACACTTATGTGTAGTAGCATGGCTTTTGATTAAGATATCAAACTTTTGAATCGGTCAATAACTTTGACTTTTATGGACTATCGTCCATCAAAAAATAATCTATTTATCAATTAAATTATTTTTCTTTAATTTATAAGCAAAAATATTAAAATTTCTTTTAATACAATTTATAGACAACAAAAGAGCTGTCGATTGATATATCAAACTTAAAAATCGGTTGATAATCTTTGCCGTTTATTCAACTTTATATAAGCTTCAAAGTAGTTTATAATAAATGTATCCATACCGAAAAATTATTTTTTAAAACCAAATGTTATAATTTTCATAATCAATATTTATGCGTAGTAGCATGGCTTTTGATTAAGATATCAAACTTTTGAATCGGTCAGTAACTTTGACTTTTATGGACTATCGTCCATCAAAAAATAATTTATTTATCAATTAAATTATTTTTTTTTAATTTAGAAGCAAAAAAATTATTATAGTTTATTAATTTATAAATTAATAATTTATAGACAACAAAAGAGGACTAAATAATAGTCCATAAAAAATTATTTATTAAATAATTAATTTGTTTATTTATTTAATTTTGAAAATATTAAGATGTTGAAAATTGGACTATCGTCCATCAAAAATTATTTATTAAATAATTAATTTATTTATTTATTTAATTTTGAAAATATTAAGATGTTGAAAATTGGACTATCGTCCATCAAAAATTATTTATTTATCAATTAAATTATTATTTTTTAATTTGCAAGCAAAAAGTTTTAAATCTTTTTTATTACAATTTATAGACAACAAAAGAGCTGTCGATTAAGATATCAAACTTTTGAATCGGTCAGTAACTTTGACTTTTATGGACTATCGTCCATCAAAAAATAATTTATTTATCAATTAAATTATTTTTTTTTAATTTATAAGCAAAAATATTAAAATCTTTTTTAATACAATTTATAGACAAGTAAAGAGCTGTCGATTGATATATCAAACTTAAAAATCGGTTGATAATCTTTGCCGTTTATTCAACTTTATATGAGCTTCAAAGTAGTTTATAATAAATGTATCCATACCGAAAAACTATTTTTTTTAAACCAAATGTTATAATTTTCATAATCAATATTTATGCGTAGTAGCATGGCTTTTGATTAAGGTATCAAACTTTTGAATCGGTCAATAACTTTGACTTTTATGGACTATCGTCCATCAAAAAATAATTTATTTATCAATTATATTATTTTTTTTTTAATTTGTAAGCAAAAAGTTTAAAATCTTTTTTAATACAATTTATAGACAACAAAAGAGCTGTCGATTAAGATATCAAACTTAAAAATCGGATGATTATCTTTGCCGTTTATTCAACTTTATATGAGCTTCAAAGTAGTTTATAATAAATGTATCCATACCGAAAAACTATTTTTTTAAACCAAATGTTATAATTTTCATAATCAATATTTATGCGTAGTAGCATGGCTTTTGAGTAAGATATCAAACTTTTGAATCGGTCAATAACTTTGACTTTTATGGACTATCGTCCATCAAAAAATAAATTATTTTTCAATTAAATTTTTTTTTTTAATTTATAAGCAAAAAGTTTAAAATCTTTTTTAATACAATTTATAGACAATTAAATAGCTGTCGATTAAGATATCAAACTTAAAAATCGGTTGATAATCTTTGCCGTTTATTCAACTTTATATAAGCTTCAAAGTAGTTTATAATAATTGTATCCATACCGAAAAACTATTTTTTTAATCCAAATGTTATAATTTTCATAATCAATATTTATGCGTAGTAGCATGGCTTTTGATTAAGATATCAAACTTTTGAATCGGTCAGTAATTTTGACTTTTATGGACTATCGTCCATCAAAATATAATTTATTTATCAATTAAATTATTTTTTTTTAATTAATAAGCAAAAAGTTTAAAATCTTTTTTAATACAATTTATAGACAACAAAAGAGCTGTCGATTAAGATATCAAACTTAAAAATCGGTTGATAATCTTTGCCGTTTATTCAACTTTATATGAGCTTCAAAGTAGTTTATAATAAATGTATCCATACCGAAAAACTATTTTTTTAAACCAAATGTTATAATTTTCATAATCAATATTTATGCGTAGTAGTATGGCTTTTGATTAAGATATCAAACTTTTGAATCGGTCAGTAACTTTTACTTTTATGGACTATCGTCCTTGAAAACATAATTTATTTATCAATTAAATTATTTTTTTTAATTTATAAGCAAAAAGTTTAAAATCTTTTTTTATACAATTTATAGACAATTAAATAGCTGTCGATTAAGATATCAAACTTAAAAATCGGTTGATAATCTTTACCGTTTATTCAACTTTATATGAGCTTCAAAGTAGTTTATAATAAATGTATCCATACCGAAAAATTATTTTTTAAAAACAAATGTAATAATTTTTATAATCAATATTTATGCGTAGTAGCATGGCTTCTGATTAAGATATCAAACTTTTGAATCGGTCAGTAACTTTGACTTTTATGGACTATCGTCCATCAAAAAATAATTTATTTATCAATTAAATTATTTTTTTTTAATTTAGAAGCAAAAAAATTAAAATCTTTTTTAATACAATTTATAGAAAACAAAGGAGCTGTCGATTAAGATATCAAACTTAAAAATCGGTTGATAATCTTTGCCGTTTATTCAACTTTATATAAGCTTCAAAGTAGTTTATAATAATTGTATCCATACCGAAAAATTATTTTTTTAAACCAAATGTTATAATTTTTATAATCAATATATATGCGTAGTAGCATGGCTTTTGATTGAGATATCAAACTTTTGAATCGGTCAGTAACTTTGACTTTTATGGAGTATCGTCCATCAAAAAATATTTTATTTATCAATTAAATTATTTTTTTTAAATTTATAAGCAAAAAGTTTAAAATCTTTTTTAATACAATTTATAGACAACAAAAGAGCTGTCGATTAAATTATCAAACTTAAAAATCGGTTGATAATCTTTGCCGTTTATTCAACTTTATATGAGCTTCAAAGTAGTTTATAATAAATGTATCCATACCGAAAAACTATTTTTTTAAACCAAATGTTATAATTTTGATAATTAATATTTATGCGTAGTACCATGGCTTTTGATTAAGATATCAAACTTTTGAATCGGTCAATAACTTTGACTTTTATGGACTATCGTCCATCAAAAAATAATTTATTTATCAATTAAATTTTTTTTTTTTAATTTATAAGCAAAAAAATTTAAATCTTTTTTAATACAATTTATAGACAACAAAAGAGCTGTCGATTAAGATATCAAACTTAAAAATCGGTTGATAATCTTTGCCGTTTATTCAACTTTATATGAGCTTCAAATTAGTTTATAATAAATGTATCCATACCGAAAAACTATTTTTTTAAACCAAATGTTATAATTTTCATAATCAATATTTATGCGTAGTAGCATGGCTTTTGATTAAGATATCAAACTTTTGAATCGGTCAGTAACTTTGACTTTTATGGACTATCGTCCATCAAAAAATAATTTATTTATCAATTAAATTATTTTTTTTTAATTTAGAAGCAAAAAAATTATTATAGTTTATTAATTTATAAATTAATAATTTATAGACAACAAAAGAGGACTAAATAATAGTCCATAAAAAATTATTTATTAAATAATTAATTTGTTTATTTATTTAATTTTGAAAATATTAAGATGTTGAAAATTGGACTATCGTCCATCAAAAATTATTTATTAAATAATTAATTTATTTATTTATTTAATTTTGAAAATATTAAGATGTTGAAAATTGGACTATCGTCCATCAAAAATTATTTATTTATCAATTAAATTATTATTTTTTAATTTGCAAGCAAAAAGTTTTAAATCTTTTTTATTACAATTTATAGACAACAAAAGAGCTGTCGATTAAGATATCAAACTTTTGAATCGGTCAGTAACTTTGACTTTTATGGACTATCGTCCATCAAAAAATAATTTATTTATCAATTAAATTATTTTTTTTTAATTTATAAGCAAAAATATTAAAATCTTTTTTAATACAATTTATAGACAAGTAAAGAGCTGTCGATTGATATATCAAACTTAAAAATCGGTTGATAATCTTTGCCGTTTATTCAACTTTATATGAGCTTCAAAGTAGTTTATAATAAATGTATCCATACCGAAAAACTATTTTTTTTAAACCAAATGTTATAATTTTCATAATCAATATTTATGCGTAGTAGCATGGCTTTTGATTAAGGTATCAAACTTTTGAATCGGTCAATAACTTTGACTTTTATGGACTATCGTCCATCAAAATATAATTTATTTATCAATTAAATTATTTTTTTTTAATTAATAAGCAAAAAGTTTAAAATCTTTTTTAATACAATTTATAGACAACAAAAGAGCTGTCGATTAAGATATCAAACTTAAAAATCGGTTGATAATCTTTGCCGTTTATTCAACTTTATATGAGCTTCAAAGTAGTTTATAATAAATGTATCCATACCGAAAAACTATTTTTTTAAACCAAATGTTATAATTTTCATAATCAATATTTATGCGTAGTAGTATGGCTTTTGATTAAGATATCAAACTTTTGAATCGGTCAGTAACTTTTACTTTTATGGACTATCGTCCTTGAAAACATAATTTATTTATCAATTAAATTATTTTTTTTAATTTATAAGCAAAAAGTTTAAAATCTTTTTTTATACAATTTATAGACAATTAAATAGCTGTCGATTAAGATATCAAACTTAAAAATCGGTTGATAATCTTTACCGTTTATTCAACTTTATATGAGCTTCAAAGTAGTTTATAATAAATGTATCCATACCGAAAAATTATTTTTTAAAAACAAATGTAATAATTTTTATAATCAATATTTATGCGTAGTAGCATGGCTTCTGATTAAGATATCAAACTTTTGAATCGGTCAGTAACTTTGACTTTTATGGACTATCGTCCATCAAAAAATAATTTATTTATCAATTAAATTATTTTTTTTTAATTTAGAAGCAAAAAAATTAAAATCTTTTTTAATACAATTTATAGAAAACAAAAGAGCTGTCGATTAAGTTATCAAACTTAAAAATCGGTTGATAATCTTTGCCGTTTATTCAACTTTATATAAGCTTCAAAGTAGTTTATAATAATTGTATCCATACCGAAAAATTATTTTTTTAAACCAAATGTTATAATTTTTATAATCAATATATATGCGTAGTAGCATGGCTTTTGATTGAGATATCAAACTTTTGAATCGGTCAGTAACTTTGACTTTTATGGAGTATCGTCCATCAAAAAATAATTTATTTATCAATTAAATTATTTTTTTTAAATTTATAAGCAAAAAGTTTAAAATCTTTTTTAATACAATTTATAGACAACAAAAGAGCTGTCGATTAAATTATCAAACTTAAAAATCGGTTGATAATCTTTGCCGTTTATTCAACTTTATATGAGCTTCAAAGTAGTTTATAATAAATGTATCCATACCGAAAAACTATTTTTTTAAACCAAATGTTATAATTTTCATAATTAATATTTATGCGTAGTACCATGGCTTTTGATTAAGATATCAAACTTTTGAATCGGTCAATAACTTTGACTTTTATGGACTATCGTCCATCAAAAAATAATTTATTTATCAATTAAATTTTTTTTTTTTAATTTATAGGCAAAAAAATTTAAATCTTTTTTAATACAATTTATAGACAACAAAAGAGCTGTCGATTAAGATATCAAACTTAAAAATCGGTTGATAATCTTTGCCGTTTATTCAACTTTATATGAGCTTCAAATTAGTTTATAATAAATGTATCCATACCGAAAAACTATTTTTTTAAACCAAATGTTATAATTTTCATAATCAATATTTATGCGTAGTAGCATGGCTTTTGATTGAGATATCAAACTTTTAAATCGGTCAGTAACTTTGACTTTTATGGACTATCGTCCATCAAAAAATAATTTATTTATCAATTAAATTATTTTTTTTTTTAATTTATAAGCAAAAAAATTAAAATCTTTTTTAATAAAATTTATAGACAACAAAAGAGCTGTCGATTAAGATATCAAACTTAAAAATCGGTTGATAATCTTTGCCGTTTATTCAACTTTATATGAGCTTCAAAGTAGTTTATAATAAATGTATCCATACCGAAAAACTATTTTTTTAAACCAAATGTTATAATTTTCATAATCAATATTTATGCGTAGTAGCATGGCTTTTGATTAAGGTATCAAACTTTTGAATCGGTCAATAACTTTGACTTTTATGGACTATCGTCCATCAAAAAATAATCTATTTATCAATTAAATTATTTTTTTTTAATTTATAAGCAAAAATATTAAAATCTTTTTTAATACAATTTATAGACAAGTAAAGAGCTGTCGATTGATATATCAAACTTAAAAATCGGTTGATAATCTTTGCTGTTTATTCAACTTTATATAAGCTTCAAAGTAGTTTATAATAAATGTATCCATACCGAAAAATTATTTTTTAAAACCAAATGTTATAATTTTCATAATCAATATTTATGCGTAGTAGCATGGCTTTTGATTAAGATATCAAACTTTTGAATCGGTCCGTAACTTTTACTTTTATGAACTATCGTCCATCAAAATATAATTTATTTATCAATTAATTTTTTTTTTTTAATTTGTAAGCAAAAAGTTTAAAATCTTTTTTAAAACAATTTATAGACAATTAAATAGCTGTCGATTAAGATATCAAACTTAAAAATCGGTTGATAATATTTGCCGTTTATTCAACTTTATATTAGCTTCAAAGTAGTTTATAATAAATGTATCCATACCGAAAAACTATTTTTTGAAACCAAATGTTATAATTTTCATAATCAATATTTATACGTAGTAGCATGGCTTTTGATTAAGATATCAAACTTTTGAATCGGTCAGTAACTTTGACTTTTATGGACTATCGTCCATCAAAAAATAATTTATTTATCAATTAAATTATTATTTTTTTAATTTAGAAGCAAAAAAATTATTATAATTTATTAATTTATAAATTATTAATTTATAGACAACAAAAGAGGACTAAATAATAGTCCATAAAATATTATTTATTAAATAATTAATTTGTTTATTTATTTAATTTTGAAAATATTAAGATGTTGAAAATTGGACTATCGTCCAAATGTTATAATTTTCATAATCAATATTTATGCGTAGTAGCATGGCTTTTGATTAAGGTATCAAACTTTTGAATCGGTCAATAACTTTGACTTTTATGGACTATCGTCCATCAAAAAATAATTTATTTATCAATTATATTATTTTTTTTTTAATTTGTAAGCAAAAAGTTTAAAATCTTTTTTAATACAATTTATAGACAACAAAAGAGCTGTCGATTAAGATATCAAACTTAAAAATCGGTTGATAATCTTTGCCGTTTATTCAACTTTATATAAGCTTCAAAGTAGTTTATAATAATTGTATCCATACCGAAAAACTATTTTTTTAATCCAAATGTTATAATTTTCATAATCAATATTTATGCGTAGTAGCATGGCTTTTGATTAAGATATCAAACTTTTGAATCGGTCAGTAACTTTGACTTTTATGGACTATCGTCCATCAAAATATAATTTATTTATCAATTAAATTATTTTTTTTTAATTAATAAGCAAAAAGTTTAAAATCTTTTTTAATACAATTTATAGACAACAAAAGAGCTGTCGATTAAGATATCAAACTTAAAAATCGGTTGATAATCTTTGCCGTTTATTCAACTTTATATGAGCTTCAAAGTAGTTTATAATAAATGTATCCATACCGAAAAACTATTTTTTTAAACCAAATGTTATAATTTTCATAATCAATATTTATGCGTAGTAGTATGGCTTTTGATTAAGATATCAAACTTTTGAATCGGTCAGTAACTTTTACTTTTATGGACTATCGTCCTTGAAAACATAATTTATTTATCAATTAAATTATTTTTTTTAATTTATAAGCAAAAAGTTTAAAATCTTTTTTTATACAATTTATAGACAATTAAATAGCTGTCGATTAAGATATCAAACTTAAAAATCGGTTGATAATCTTTACCGTTTATTCAACTTTATATGAGCTTCAAAGTAGTTTATAATAAATGTATCCTTACCGAAAAATTATTTTTTAAAAACAAATGTAATAATTTTTATAATCAATATTTATGCGTAGTAGCATGGCTTCTGATTAAGATATCAAACTTTTGAATCGGTCAGTAACTTTGACTTTTATGGACTATCGTCCATCAAAAAATAATTTATTTATCAATTAAATTATTTTTTTTTAATTTAGAAGCAAAAAAATTAAAATCTTTTTTAATACAATTTATAGAAAACAAAAGAGCTGTCGATTAAGTTATCAAACTTAAAAATCGGTTGATAATCTTTGCCGTTTATTCAACTTTATATAAGCTTCAAAGTAGTTTATAATAATTGTATCCATACCGAAAAATTATTTTTTTAAACCAAATGTTATAATTTTTATAATCAATATATATGCGTAGTAGCATGGCTTTTGATTGAGATATCAAACTTTTGAATCGGTCAGTAACTTTGACTTTTATGGAGTATCGTCCATCAAAAAATAATTTATTTATCAATTAAATTATTTTTTTTAAATTTATAAGCAAAAAGTTTAAAATCTTTTTTAATACAATTTATAGACAACAGAAGAGCTGTCGATTAAATTATCAAACTTAAAAATCGGTTGATAATCTTTGCCGTTTATTCAACTTTATATGAGCTTCAAAGTAGTTTATAATAAATGTATCCATACCGAAAAACTATTTTTTTAAACCAAATGTTATAATTTTCATAATTAATATTTATGCGTAGTACCATGGCTTTTGATTAAGATATCAAACTTTTGAATCGGTCAATAACTTTGACTTTTATGGACTATCGTCCATCAAAAAATAATTTATTTATCAATTAAATTTTTTTTTTTTAATTTATAGGCAAAAAAATTTAAATCTTTTTTAATACAATTTATAGACAATAAAAGAGCTGTCGATTAAGATATCAAACTTAAAAATCGGTTGATAATCTTTGCCGTTTATTCAACTTTATATGAGCTTCAAATTAGTTTATAATAAATGTATCCATACCGAAAAACTATTTTTTTAAACCAAATGTTATAATTTTCATAATCAATATTTATGCGTAGTAGCATGGCTTTTGATTGAGATATCAAACTTTTAAATCGGTCAGTAACTTTGACTTTTATGGACTATCGTCCATCAAAAAATAATTTATTTATCAATTAAATTATTTTTTTTTTAATTTATAAGCAAAAAAATTAAAATCTTTTTTAATAAAATTTATAGACAACAAAAGAGCTGTCGATTAAGATATCAAACTTAAAAATCGGTTGATAATCTTTGCCGTTTATTCAACTTTATATGAGCTTCAAAGTAGTTTATAATAAATGTATCCATACCGAAAAACTATTTTTTTAAACCAAATGTTATAATTTTCATAATCAATATTTATGCGTAGTAGCATGGCTTTTGATTAAGGTATCAAACTTTTGAATCGGTCAATAACTTTGACTTTTATGGACTATCGTCCATCAAAAAATAATCTATTTATCAATTAAATTATTTTTTTTTAATTTATAAGCAAAAATATTAAAATCTTTTTTAATACAATTTATAGACAAGTAAAGAGCTGTCGATTGATATATCAAACTTAAAAATCGGTTGATAATCTTTGCTGTTTATTCAACTTTATATAAGCTTCAAAGTAGTTTATAATAAATGTATCCATAC
Source organism: Tipula confusa (assembly GCA_963556175.1). NCBI lineage: Eukaryota > Metazoa > Arthropoda > Insecta > Diptera > Tipulidae > Tipula > Tipula confusa. The sequence goes on from CAUVYK010000003.1 coordinate 1,027,726, forward strand.
CGAAAAATTATTTTTTAAAACCAAATGTTATAATTTTCATAATCAATATTTATGCGTAGTAGCATGGCTTTTGATTAAGATATCAAACTTTTGAATCGGTCCGTAACTTTTACTTTTATGAACTATCGTCCATCAAAATATAATTTATTTATCAATTAATTTTTTTTTTTTTAATTTGTAAGCAAAAAGTTTAAAATCTTTTTTAAAACAATTTATAGACAATTAAATAGCTGTCGATTAAGATATCAAACTTAAAAATCGGTTGATAATCTTTACCGTTTATTCAACTTTATATGAGCTTCAAAGTAGTTTATAATAAATGTATCCATACCGAAAAACTATTTTTTTAAACCAAATGTTATAATTTTCATAATCAATATTTATACGTAGTAGCATGGCTTTTGATTAAGATATCAAACTTTTGAATCGGTCAGTAACTTTGACTTTTATGGACTATCGTCCATCAAAAAATAATTTATTTATTAATTAAATTATTTTTTTTTTAATTTAGAAGCAAAAAAATTATTATAATTTATTAATTTATAAATTATTAATTTATAGACAACAAAAGAGGACTAAATAATAGTCCATAAAATATTATTTATTAAATAATTAATTTGTTTATTTATTTAATTTTGAAAATATTAAGATGTTGAAAATTGGACTATCGTCCATCAAAAATTATTTATTTATCAATTAAATTATTTTTTTTTAATTTGTAAGCAAAAAGTTTAAAATCTTTTTTTAAACAATGTATAGACATCAAAAGAGCTGTCGATTAAGATATCAAACTTTTGAATCGGTCAATAACTTTGACTTTTATGGACTATCGTCCATCAAAAAATAATTTATTTATCAATTAAAATATTTTTTTTTAATTTATAAGCAAAAAAATTAAAATCTTTTTTAATACAATTTATAGACAACAAAAGAGCTGTCGATTAAGATATCAAACTTAAAAATCGGTTGATAATCTTTGCCGTTTATTCAACTTTATATGAGCTTCAAAGTAGTTTATAATAAATGTATCCATACCGAAAAACTATTTTTTTAAACCAAATGTTATAATTTATATAATCAATATTTATGCGTAGTAGCATGGCTTTTGATTAAGATATCAAACTTTTGAATCGGTCAGTAACTTTGACTTTTATGGACTATCGTCCATCAAAAAATAATTTATTTATCAATTAAATTATTTTTTTTAAATTTGTAATTAAAAAAATTAAAATCTTTTTTAATACAATTTATAGACAACAAAAGAGCTGTCGATTAAGATATCAAACTTAAAAATCGGTTGATAATCTTTGCCGTTTATTCAACTTTATATGAGCTTCAAAGTAGTTTATAATAAATGTATCCATACCGAAAAACTATTTTTTTAAACCAAATGTTATAATTTTCATAATCAATATTTATGCGTAGTAGCATGGCTTTTGATTAAGATATCAAACTTTTGAATCGGTCAATAACTTTGACTTTTATGGACTATCGTCCATCAAAAAATAATTTATTTATCAATTAAATTATTTTTTTTAATTTATAAGCAAAAAAATTAAAATCTTTTTTAATACAATTTATAGAAAATTAAATAGCTGTCGATTAAGATATCAAACTTAAAAATCGATTGATAATCTTTACCGTTTATTCAACTTTATATGAGCTTCAAAGTAGTTTATAATAAATGTATCCATACCGAAAAACTATTTTGTTAAACCAAATGTTATAATTTTCATTATTAATATTTATGCGTAGTAGCCTGGCTTTTGATTAAGATATCAAACCTTTGAATCGGTCAGTAACTTTGACTTTTATGGACTATCGTCCATCAAAAAATAATTTATTTATCAATTAAATTATTTTTTTTAAATTTATAAGCAAAAAGTTTAAAATCTTTTTTAATACAATTTATAGACAAGTAAAGAGCTGTCGATTGATATATCAAACTTAAAAATCGGTTGATAATCTTTGCCGTTTATTCAACTTTATATGAGCTTCAAAGTAGTTTATAATAAATGTATCCATACCGAAAAACTATTTTTTTAAACCAAATGTTATAATTTTCATAATCAATATTTATGCGTAGTAGCATGGCTTTTGATTAAGATATCAAACTTTTGAATCGGTCAATAACTTTGACTTTTATGGACTATCGTCCATCAAAAAATAATTTATTTATCAATTAAATTATGTTTTTTTTAATTTGTAAGCAAAAAGTTTAAAATCTTTTTTAATACAATTTATAGACAACAAAAGAGCTGTCGATTAAGATATCAAACTTAAAAATCGGTTGATAATCTTTACCGTTTATTCAACTTTATATGAGCTTCAAAGTAGTTTATAATAAATGTATCCATACCGAAAAACTATTTTTTTAAACCAAATGTTATAATTTTCATAATCAATATTTATACGTAGTAGCATGGCTTTTGATAAAGATATAAAACTTTTGAATCGGTCAGTAACTTTGACTTTTATGGACTATCGTCCATCAAAAAATAATTTATTTATCAATTAAATTTTTTTTTTTTTAATTTAGAAGCAAAAAAATTATTATAATTTATTAATTTATAAATTATTAATTTATAGACAACAAAAGAGGACTAAATAATAGTCCATAAAATATTATTTATTAAATAATTAATTTGTTTATTTATTTAATTTTGAAAATATTAAGATGTTGAAAATTGGACTATCGTCCATCAAAAATTATTTATTTATCAATTAAATTTTTTTTTTTTAATTTATAAGCAAAAATAAATTATTATAAATTGATAAATAAATTGATAAATAAATTATTTTTTGATGGACGATAGTCCATAAAAGTCAAAGTTACTGTTCGATTCAAAAGTTTGATATCTCAATCAAAAGCCATGCTACTACGCATAAATATTGATTATAAAAATTATAACATTTGGTTTAAAAAAATAATTTTTCGGTATGGATACATTTATTATAAACTACTTTGAAGCTCATTTAAAGTTGAATAAACGGCAAAGATTATCAACCGATTTTTAAGTTTGATATCTTAATCGACTTTGATACTTAATTTAATAGTTTAGTTTACAAATTTGTTTTTGTCTAATTGATACATTTATTTTAAACTTTTTAAAAAAAATTTAAAATTAGAATAAAAATAAAAATTATTGATCGATTCGAATGTTTGATATCACAATCACCAGTTCTAAATCAGTGAAAGAATTGCGTATCAAAACATTTTAATAGTTTAGTTTACAAATTTGTTTTTTTCTAATGGATCAATTCATTTTAAACTACTATGAAATATTAAAAATTATAATAAAAATAAAAAATTTTGATTGATTCGAATGTTTGATATCCTAATCTCTAAGTCTGGATTAGTCAGTGAATTTTGTATCAAAAGATTTTAATAGTTTAGTTTACAAATTTGTTTTTTTCTAATGGATATAATTATTTTAAACTACAATGAAAAAATTAAAAATTAGAAAAAAAATAAAAATAATTAATTGATTCGAATGTTTGATATCACAATCACCAGCTCTAGATCAGTGAATGAATTAAGTATCAAAAGATTTTAATATTTTTGATTACAAATTTGTTTTTGTCTAATCGATACATTTAATTTAAACTTGTATGAAAATATTTAAAATTAGAATAAAAAGAAAAATTATTGATCGATTCGAATGTTTGATATCACAATCACCAGTTCTAGATCAGTGAATGAATTGCGTATCAAAACATTTTAATAGTTTAGTTTACAAATTGGTTTTTTTCTAATGGAAACATTTATTTTAAACTACTATGAAAATATTTAAAATTAGAATAAAAATAAAAATTGTTGATCGATTCAAATGTTTAGTAATTCAATCAATGAGTGAATTTTTTATCAAAAGATTTTATTATTATAGTTTACAAAATTGTTTTTTTCTAATGGAAACATTTATTTTAAACTACTGTGAATATATTAAAAATTAGAATAAAAATAAAAATTAATGATCGATTCGAATGTTTGATATCCCAATCACCAGCTCTAGATCAGTGAGTGAATCGTGTATCAAAAGATTTTAATATTTTAGTTTACAAATTTTTTTTGTCTAATTGATACATTTATTTTAAACTTCTATAAAAATATTTAAAATAAGAATAAAAATTAAAATTATTGATCGATTCGAATGTCTAATATCACAATCACCAGCTCAAGATCAGTGAGTGAATTGCGTATCAAAACATTTTAATAGTTTAGTTTACAAATTTGTTTTTTTCTAATGGAAACATTTATTTTAAACTACTATGAAAATATTGAAAATTAAAATAAAAACAAAAATTATTGATCGATTCAAATGTTTGGTAAATCAATCACCAGCTCTTGATCAGTGAGTGAATGGTTTATCAAAAGATTTTAATATTTTAGTTTACAAATTTGTTTTTTCCTAATCGATACATTTATTTTAAACTACTATGAAAATATTAAAAATTAGAAAAAAAATTAAAATTATTGATCTATTCGAATGTTTGGTATCCCAATCACCAGCTCCAGATCACTGAGTGAATTGTGTATCAAAACATTTTAATATTTTAGTTTACAAACTGGTTTTTTCCTAATCGAAACATTTATTTAAAACTACTATGAAAATATTGATAATTGGAATAAAAATAAAAATTATTGATCTATTCGAATATTTGATATCCCAATCACAAGCTCTAGATCAATGAGTGAAATGTGTATCAAAAGATTTTAGTAGTTTAGTTTACAAATTTGTTCTTTTCCAATGGATATATTTATTTTAAACTACTATGAAAATTTTAAAAATTAGAATAAAAATAAAAATTATTGATCGATTCGAATGTTTGATATCCCAAGCATCAGCTCTAGATCAGTGAGTGAATTGTGTATCAAAAGATTTTAATAGTTTATTTTACAAATTTGTTTTTTTCTAAAGGATACATTTATTTTAAACTACTATGAAATATAAAAAATTAGAATAAAAAAAAATTATTGATTGATTCGAATGTTTGATATCCTAATCACTAAGTCTAGATCAGTCAGTAAATTGTGTACCAAAAGATTTTAAAAGTTTAGTTTACAAATTTGTTTTTTTCTAATATATACATTTATTTTAAACTACTATGAAAATATTAAAAATTTGAATAAAAATAAAATTTTTTTGATCGATTCGAATGTTTGATATCCCAATCACCAGCTCTAGATCAGTGAGTGAATTGTGTATCAAAAGATTTTAATAGTTTAGTTTACAAATTTGGTTTTTTCTAATCGATACATTTATTTTAAACTACTATGAAAATATTAAAAATTAGAATAAAAATTAAAATTATTTATCGATTCGAATGTTTGATATCTGAATCACCAGTTCTAAACCAGCGAGTGGAGTGTGTATCAAAAGATTTTAATATTTTAGTTTACAAATTTGTTTTTTTTTCTAATGGATACATTTATTTTAAACTACTATGAAAATATTAAAAATTAGAATAAAAATAAAAATTATTGGTCTATTCGAAAGTTTGATATCCCAATCACCAGCTCTAGATCAGTGAGTGAATTGTGTATCAAAAGATTTTAATAGTTTAGTTCACAAATTTGTTTTTGTCTAATTGATACATTTATTTTTAAAATAAATTTTAAATATTTCATAGAAGTTTAACTTCTATGAAATATTTAAAATTAGAATAAAAATAAAAATTATTGATCGATTCTAATGTTTGATATCACAATCACCAGCTCTAGATCATTGAGTGAATTTTTTATCAAAAGATTTTAATATTTTAGTTTACAAATTTGTTTTTTCTAATGGATACATTTATTTTAAACTACTATGAAAATATTAAAAATTAGAATAAATATAAAAATTAAAGATCGATTCGAATGTTTGATATCCCAATCACCAGCTCTAGATCAGCGAGTGAATCGTGTATCAAAAGATTTTAATAGTTTAGTTTACAAATTTGTTTTTTTCTAATGGATACATTTATTTTAAACTACTATGAAAATATTAAAAATTAGAATAAAAATAACAATTATTGATCGTTTCGAATGTTTGACATCCCACTTACCAGCTCTAGATCAGTGAGTGAATTGTGTATCAAAAGATTTTAATAGTTTAGTTTACAAATTTGTTTTTTTCTAATGGATACATTTTTTTAAACTACTATGAAAATATTAAAAATTAGAATAAAAATAACAATTATTGATCAATGCGAATGTGTGATATTCCAATCACCAGGTCTAGATCAGTGAGTGAATTGTGTATCAAAAGTTTTGAATTGTTTAGTTTACAAATTTGTTTTTTTTCTAATCGATACATTTATTTTAAACTACTATGAAGATATTACAATTTAGAATAAAAATAAAAATTATTTATCGATTCGAATGTTTGATATCACAATCACCACCTCTAGATCAGTGAGTGAATTGTGTATCAAAAGATTTTAATAGTTTGGTTTACAAATTTGTTTTTTCCTAATCGAAACATTTATTTAAAACTACTATGAAAATATTAATAATTAGAATAAAAATAAAAATTATTGATCTATTCGAATGTTTGATATCCCAATCACCAGCTATAGATCAGTGAGTGAATTGTGTATCAAAAGATTTTAATAGTTTAATTTACAAATTTGTTTTTTCCTAATGGATACATTTATTTTAAACTACTATGAAAATATTAAAAACTAGAATAAAAATAAATGTTTTTGATCAATGCGAATGTTTGATATCCAAATCACCAGCTCTATATCAGCGAGTGAAACGTGTATCAAAAGATTTGAAAAGTTTAGTTTACAAATTTGTTTTTTTCAATGGAAACTTTTATTTTAAACTACTATTTAAATATTAAAAATTAGAATAAAAATAAAAATTATTGATCGATTCAAATGTTTAATATCCCAAACATCAGCTCTAGATCAGTGAGTGAATTGTGTATCAAAATATTTTAATAGTTTAGTTTACAAATTTGTTTTTTTCTAATGGATACATTTATTTTAAACTACTATGAAATATTAAAAGTTAGAATAAAAATAAAAATTATTGAATGATTCGAATGTTTGATATCCTAATCTCTAAGTCTAGATTAGTCAGTGAATTGTGTATCAAAAGATTTTAATATTTTAGTTTACGAACTTGTTTTTCCTAATGGATACATTTATTTTAAAATACTATGAACATATTAAAAAGTTGAATAAAAATCAAAATTATTAATCGATTCAAATATTTGATATTTCATTCACCAGCTCTAAAATAGTGAGTGAATTGTGTATCACAAGATTTTTATAGTTTAGTTTACAAATTTGTTTTTTTCTAATGGAAACATTTATTTTAAACTACTATGAAAATATTGAAAATTAGAATAAAAATAAAAATTGTTGATCGATTCAAATGTTTGGTAATTCAATCAGTGAGTGAATTGTTTATCAAAAGATTTTAATAGTTTAGTTTACAAATTTGTTTTTGTCTAATTAATACATTTATTTCAAACTTGTATGAAAATATTTATAATTAGAATAAAAATAAAAATTATTGATCGATTCGAATGTTTGATATCACAATCACCAGTTCTAGATCAGAGAATGAATTGCGTATCAAAACATTTTAATAGTTTAGTTTAAAAATTTGTTTTTATCTAATGGAAACATTTATTTTAAACTACTATGAAAATATTAAAAATTAGAATAAAAATAAAAATTAATAATCGATCCGAATGTTTGACATCCCAATCACCAGCTCAAGATCAGTGAGTGAATCGTGTCCCAAAAGATTTTAATATTTTAGTTTACAAATTTGTTTTTTTCTAATCGATACATTTATTTTAAACTACTATGAAAATATTAAAAATTAGAATCAAAATTAAAATTATTTATCGATTCGAATGTTTGATATCCCAATCACCAGCTCTATATTGGTGAGTGAATTAAGTATCAAAAGATTTTTATATTTTAGCTTACAAATTTAAGTTTTCCTAATCGATACATTTATTTTCAACTACTATGAAAATAGTAAAAATTAGAATAAATATAAAAATTATTGATCGATTCGAATGTTTGATATCTTAATCACCAGCTCTATATCAGTGAGTGAAATGTGTATCAAAAGATTTGAAAAGTTTAGTTTACAAATTTGTTTTTTTCAATGGAAACTTTTATTTTAAACTACTATGAAAATATTAAAAACTAGAATAAAAATAAAAATTATTGATCGATTCAAATGTTTGATATCCCAATCACCATCTCTAGATCAGTGAGTGAATTGTGTATCAAAAGATTTTAATAGTTAATTTACAAATTTGTTTTTTTCTAATCGATACTTTTATTTTAAACTTGTATGAAAATATTTAAAATTAGAATAAAAATAAACATTTTTGAACGATTCGAATGTTTGATATCACAATCACCAGTTCTAGATCAGTGAATGAATTGCGTATCAAAACATTTTAATAGTTTAGTTTACAAATTTGTTTTTTTCTAATGGAAACATTTATTTTAAACTACTATGAAATAATTAAATATTAGAATAAAAATAAAAATTAATGATCGATTCGAATGTTTGATATCCCAATCACCAGTTCTAGATCAGTGAGTGAATCGTGTATCAAAAGATTTTAATATTTTAGTTTACAAATTAGTTTTTTTCTAATCGATACATTTATTTTAAACTACTATGAAAATATTACAAATTAGAATAAAAATAAAAATTATTTATCGATTCGAATGTTTGATATCTCAATCACCAGCTCTAGATCAGTGAGTGAATTAAGTATCAAAAGATTTTAATATTTTAGTTTACAAATTTAATTTTTCCTAATCGATACATTTATTTTAAACTGCTATGAAAATATTAAAAATTAGAATAAATATAAAAATTATTGATCGATTCGAATGTTTCATATCTCAATCACCAGCTCTAGATTAGTAAGTGAATCGTGTATCAAAAGATTTTAATATTTTAGTTTACAAATTTGTTTTTTCTAATGGAAACATTTATTTTAAACTACTATGAAAATGTTAAAAATAAGAATTCATATAAAAATTAATGATCGATTCAAATGTTTGATATCCCAATCACCAGCTGTAGATTATTTAGTGAATTGTGTACCAAAAGATTTTAATAGTTTAGTTTACAAATTTGTTTTTTTCTAATGGATACATTTATTTTAAACTAGTATGAAAATATTAAAAATTAGAATAAAAATTTAAATTATTGATCTATTCGAATATTTGATATCCCAATTACTAGCTCTAGATCACAGAGTTGATTGTTTATCAAAAGATTTTAAAATTTTTGTTTACAAACTGGTTTTTTCCTAATCGAAACATTTATTTAAAACTACTATGAAAATATTAATAATTGGAATAAAAATAAAAATTATTGATCTATTCGAATGTTTGATATCCCAATCAACAGCTCTAGATCAATGAGGGAAATGTGTATCAAAAGATTTTAATAGTTTAGTTTACAAATTAGTTTTTTTCTAATGAAAATATTTATTTTAAACTATTATTTAAATATTGAAAATTAGAATAAAAATAAAAATAATTGATCTAGTCGAAAGTTTGATATCCCAATCACCAGCTCAAGATCAGTGAGTGAATTGTGTATCAAAAGATTTTAACAGTTTAGTTTACAAATTTGTTTTTTCCTAAGTGATACATTTATTTTAAACTTCTATGAAAATATTTAAAATTAGAATAAAAATAAAAAGTTTTGATCGATTCGAATGTCTGATATCACAATCACCAGCCCTAGATCAGTGAGTGAATTGCGTATCAAAACATTTTAATAGTTTTGTTTACAAATTGGTTTTTTTCTAATGGAAACATTTATTTTAAACTACTATGAAAATATTGAAAATTAAAATAAAAACAGAAATTATTGATCGATTCAAATGTTTGGTAACTCAATCACCAGCTCTTGATCAGTGAGTGAATTGTTTATCAAAAGATTTTAATATTTTAGTTTACAAATTTGTTTTTTTCTAATGGAAACATTTATTTTAAACTACTATGAAAATATTAAAAATTAAAATAAAAATAAAAATTTTTGATCGATTCGAATGTTTGATATCCCAGTCATCAGCTCTAGATCAGTGGGTGAATTGTATATCAAAAGATTTTAATATTTTAGTTTACAAATTTGTTTTTTCCTAATCGATACATTTATTTTAAACTACTATGAAAATATTAAAAATTAGAATAAAAATAAAAATTATTGATCGATTCGAATGTTTTATATCCCAATCACCAGCTCCAGATCTCTGAATGAATTGTGTATCAAAAGGTTTTAATATTTTAGTTTACAAACTGGTTTTTTCCTAATCGAAACATTTATTTAAAACTACTATGAAAATATTAATAATTGGAATAAAAATAAAAATTATTGATATATTCGAACATTTGATATCCCAATCACCAGCTCTAGATCAATGAGTGAAATGTGTATCAAAAGATTTTAATAGTTTAGTTTACAAATTTGTTTTTTTCCAATGGATACATTTATTTTAAACTACTATGAAAATATTAAAAATTAGAATAAAAATAAAAATTATTGATCGATTCGAATGTTTGATATCCCAAACATCAGCTCTAGATCAGCGAGTGAATTATGTATCAAAAGATTTTAATATTTTAGTTTACAAATTTGTTTTTTTCTAATGGAAACATTTATTTTAAACTACTATGAAAATGTTAAAAATTAGAATAAATATAAAAATTAATGATCAAATCAAATGTTTGATATCCCAATCACCAGCTGTAGATAAGTAAGTGAATTGTGTACCAAAAGATTTTAATAGTTTAGTTTACAAATTTGTTTTTTTCTAAAGGATACATTTATTTTAAACTACTATGAAAATATTAAAAAGTTGAATAAAAATAAAAATTATTGATCGATTCGAATATTTGATATCCCAATCGCCAGCTCCAGATCAGTGAGTGAATTGTGTATCAAAAGGTTTTAATAGTTTAGTTTCCAAATTTGTTTTTTTCTAATGGATACATTTATTTTAAACTACTGTGAAAATATTAAAAATTAGAATAAAAATAAAAATTATTGATCGATTCGAATGTTTGATATTTCATTCTCCAGCTGTGGATAAGTAAATGAATTGTGTACCAAAAGATTTTATTATTTTAGTTTACAAACTTGTTTTTTCCTAATGGATACATTTATTTTAAAATCCTATGAACAAATTAAAAAGTTGAATAAAAATCAAAATTATTGATCGATTCAAATGTTTGATATCCCAATCACCAGCTCTAGATAAGTGAGTGAATCGTGTATCAAAAGATTTTAATATTTTAGTTTACAAATTTGTTTTTTCCTAATCGATACATTTATTTTAAACTACTATGATAATATTAAAAATTAGAATAAAAATTAAAATTATTGATCTATTCGACTGTTTGATATCCCAATCACCAGCTCCAGATCACTGAGTGAATTGTGTATCAAAAGGTTTAAATATTTTAGTTTACAAACTGATTTTTTCCTAATCGAAACATTTATTTAAAACTACTATGAAAATATTAATAATTGGAATAAAAATATAAATTATTGATCTATTCGAATGTTTGATATCCCAATCACCAGCTCTAGATCAAAGAGTGAAATGTGTATCAAAAGATTTTAATAGTTTAGTTTACAAAATTATTTTTTTCCAATGGATACATTTATTTTAAACTACTATGAAAATATTAAAAATTAGAATAAAAATAAAAATTATTGATCGATTCGAATGTTTGATATCCCAAACATCAGCTCTAGATCAGTGATTGAATTGTGTATCAAAAGATTTTAATAGTTTAGTTTACAAATTTGTTTTTTTCTAAAGGCTACATTTATTTTAAACTACTATTAAATATTAAAAATTGGAATAAAAAAAAAATTATTGATTGATTCGAATGTTTGATATCCTAATCACCAAGTCTAGATCAGTCAGTGAATTGTGTATCAAAAGATTTTAATATTTTAGTTTACAAACTTGTTTTTTCCTAATGGATACATTTATTTTAAAATACTATGAATATACTAAAAAAATGAATAAAAATCAAAATTATTTATCGATTCCATTGTTTGATATTTCATTCACTAGCTGTAAATAAGTAAGTGAATTGTGTACCAAAACATTTTAATAGTTTAGTTTACAAATTTGTTTTTTTTTCTAATGGATACATTTATTTTAAACTACTATGAAAATATTAAAAAGTTGAATAAAAAATCAAAATTTTTGATCGATTCGAATATTTAATACCTCCATCGAAGGCTCTGAAGCTGTTTGTAAATTTCGTCTAAAAAGTTTTTAATATTTTAATTTACAAATTTGTTTTTTTTCTAATCGATACATTTATTTTTAACTACTAGGAAAATATTAAAAATTAGAATAAAAATAAAAATTATTGATTGATTCGAATGTTTGATATCCCAATCACCAGCTCTAGATCAGTGACTGAATTGTGTATCAAAAGATTTTAATAGTTTAGTTTACAAATTTGTTTTTTTTTCTAATGGATACATTTATTTTAAACTTCTATGAAAATATTAAAAATTAGAATAAAAATAAAAATTATTGATCGATTCGAATATTTGATATCCCAATCGCCAGCTCCAGATCAGTGAGTGAATTGTGTATCAAAAGGTTTTAATAGTTTAGTTTACAAATTTGTTTTTGTCTAATGGATACACTTATTTTAAACTACTATGCAAATATTAAAAATTAGAGCAAAAATAAAAATTATTGATCGATTCAAATGTTTGATACCTCAATCACCAGCTCTAGATCAGTGAATTGTGTATCAAAACATTTTAATAGTTTAGTTTACAAATTTGTTTTTTTCTAATGGAAACATTCATTTTAAACTACTATGAAAATAATGAAAATTAAAATAAAATTAAATTTATTGATCGATTTAAATGTTTGGTAACTCAATCACCAGCTCTTGATCAGTAAGTGAATTGTTTATCAAAAGATTTTAATATTTTAGTTTACAAATTAGTTTTTCTCTAATGGAAACATTTATTTTAAACTACTATGAAAATATTAAAAATTAAATAAATATAAAAATTAATGATCGATTCGAATGTTTGATATCTCAATTACCAGCTCTAGATCAGTGAGTGAATCGTGTATCAAAAGATTTTAATATTTTAGTTTACAAATTTGTTTTTTCCTAATCGATACATTTATTTTAAACTACTATGAAAATATTAAAAATTAGAATAAAAATTAAAATTATTGATCTATTCGAATGTTTGATATCCCAATCACCAGCTCTAGATCACTGAGTGAATTGCGTATCAAAAGATTTTAATAGTTTAGTTTACAAATTTGTTTTTTTCTAAAGGATACATTTATTTTAAACTAATATGAAATATTAAAAATTAGAATAAAAAAAAAATTATTGATTGATTCAAATGTTTGATATCTAATCACTAAGTCCAGATCAGCCAGTGAATTTTGTATCAAAACATTTTAATATTTTAGTTTACAAACTTGTTTTTTCCTAATGGATACATTTGTTTCAAAATACTATGAACATATTAAAAAGTTGAATAAAAATCAAAATTATTGATCGATTCAAATGTTTGATATTTCATTCACCAGCTGTAAATAAGTAAGTGAATTGTGTACCAAAAGATTTTAATAGTTTAGTTTACAAATTTGTTTTTTTCTAATGGATACGTTTATTTTAAACTACTATGAAAATATTTTTATTTTAATAAAAATTAAAAATTTTTGATCGATTTGATAATTAGTACCTTAATCGGAAGCTCTAAAGCTGTGTGTAAATTTCGTCTAAAAAATTTTTAATATTTTAGTTTACAAATTTAATTTTTCCTAATCGATACGTTTATTTTAAACTCCTATGAAAATATTAAAAATTAGAATAAATATAAAAATTATTGATCGATTCGAATGTTTGATATCCCAATCACCAGCTCTAGATCAGTGAGTGAATTGTAAATCAAAAGATTTTAATAGTTTAGTTTACAAATTTGTTTTTGTCTAATTGATACATTTATTGTAAACTTGTATGAAAATATTTATAATTAGAATAAAAATAAAAATTATTGATCGATTCGAATATTTGATATCACAATCACCAGCTCTAGATCAGTGAGTGAATTGTGTATCAAAAGATTTTAATAGTTTAGTTTACAAATTTGTTTTTTTCTAATCGATACATTTATTTTAAACAACTATGAAAATATTAAAAATCAGAATAAAAATAAAAATTATTGATTGATTCGAATGTTTGATATCCTAATCACTAAGTCTTGATCAGTCATTGAATTGTGTATCAAAAGATTTTAATATTTTAGTTTACAAACTTGTTTTTTCCTAATGGATACATTTATTTTAAAATACTATGAACATACTAAAAAGTTGAATAAAAATCAAAATTATTTATCGATTCCAATGTATGATATTTCATTCACTAGCTGTAAATAAGTAAGTGAATTGTGTACCAAAAGATTTTAATAGTTTAGTTTACAAATTTGTTTTTTTTCTAATGGATACATTTATTTTAAACTACTATGAAAATATTAAAAAGTTGAATGAAAATCAAAATTTTTGATCGATTCGAATATTTAATACCTCAATCGAAGGCTCTAAAGCTGTGTGTAAATTTCGTCTAAAAAGTTTTTAATATTTTAATTTACAAATTTGTTTTTTTTCTAATCGATACATTTATTTTTAACTACTATGAAAATATTAAAAATTAGAATAAAAATAAAAATTATTGATTGATTCGAATGTTTGATATCCCAATCACCAGCTCTAGATCAGTGAGTGAATTGTGTATCAAAAGATTTTAATAGTTTAGTTTACAAATTGGTTTTTTTTTCTAATGGATACATTTATTTTAAACTACTATGAAAATATTAAAAATTAGAATAAATATAAAAATTATTGATCGATTCGAATATTTGATATCCCAATCGCCAGCTCTAGATCAGTGAGTGAATTGTGTATCAAAAGGTTTTAATAGTTTAGTTTACAAATTTGTTTTTGTCTAATGGATACATTTATTTTAAACTACTATGAAAATAATAAATATTAGAACAAAAATAAAAATTATTGATCGATTCAAATGTTTGATACCTCTATCACCAGCTCTAGATCAGTGAGTGAATTGTGTATCAAAACATTTTAATAGTTTATTATACAAATTTGTTTTTTTCTAATGGAAACATTTATTTTAAACTACTATGAAAATTTTAAAAATTAAATAAATATAAAAATTAATGATCGATTTGAATGTTTGATATCTCAATTACCAGCTCTAGATCAGTGAGTAAATCGTGTATCAAAAGATTTTAATATTTTAGTTTACAAATTTGTTTTTTCCTAATCGATACATTTATTTTAAACTACTATGAAAATATTAAAAATAAGAATAAAAATTAAAAATATTGATCGATTCTAATGTTTGATATCTCAATTACCAGCTCTAGATCAGTGAGTGAATCGTGTATCAAAAGATTTTAATATTTTAGTTTACAAATTTGTTTTTTCCTAATCGATACATTTATTTTAAACTACTATGAAAATATTAAAAATTAGAATAAAAATTAAAATTATTGATCTATTCGAATGTTTGATATCCCAATCACCAGCTCTAGATCACTGAGTGAATTGCGTATCAAAAGATTTTAATAGTTTAGTTTACAAATTTGTTTTTTTCTAAAGGATACATTTATTTTAAACTAATATGAAATATTAAAAATTAGAATAAAAAAAAAATTATTGATTGATTCAAATGTTTGATATCCTAATCACTAAGTCCAGATCAGCCAGTGAATTTTGTATCAAAACATTTTAATATTTTAGTTTACAAACTTGTTTTTTCCTAATGGATACATTTGTTTCAAAATACTATGAACATATTAAAAAGTTGAATAAAAATCAAAATTATTGATCGATTCAAATGTTTGATATTTCATTCACCAGCTGTAAATAAGTAAGTGAATTGTGTACCAAAAGATTTTAATAGTTTAGTTTACAAATTTGTTTTTTTCTAATGGATACGTTTATTTTAAACTACTATGAAAATATTTTTATTTTAATAAAAATTAAAAATTTTTGATCGATTTGATAATTAGTACCTTAATCGGAAGCTCTAAAGCTGTGTGTAAATTTCGTCTAAAAAATTTTTAATATTTTAGTTTACAAATTTAATTTTTCCTAATCGATACGTTTATTTTAAACTCCTATGAAAATATTAAAAATTAGAATAAATATAAAAATTATTGATCGATTCGAATGTTTGATATCCCAATCACCAGCTCTAGATCAGTGAGTGAATTGTAAATCAAAAGATTTTAATAGTTTAGTTTACAAATTTGTTTTTGTCTAATTGATACATTTATTGTAAACTTGTATGAAAATATTTATAATTAGAATAAAAATAAAAATTATTGATCGATTCGAATATTTGATATCACAATCACCAGCTCTAGATCAGTGAGTGAATTGTGTATCAAAAGATTTTAATAGTTTAGTTTACAAATTTGTTTTTTTCTAATCGATACATTTATTTTAAACAACTATGAAAATATTAAAAATCAGAATAAAAATAAAAATTATTGATTGATTCGAATGTTTGATATCCTAATCACTAAGTCTTGATCAGTCATTGAATTGTGTATCAAAAGATTTTAATATTTTAGTTTACAAACTTGTTTTTTCCTAATGGATACATTTATTTTAAAATACTATGAACATACTAAAAAGTTGAATAAAAATCAAAATTATTTATCGATTCCAATGTATGATATTTCATTCACTAGCTGTAAATAAGTAAGTGAATTGTGTACCAAAAGATTTTAATAGTTTAGTTTACAAATTTGTTTTTTTTCTAATGGATACATTTATTTTAAACTACTATGAAAATATTAAAAAGTTGAATGAAAATCAAAATTTTTGATCGATTCGAATATTTAATACCTCAATCGAAGGCTCTAAAGCTGTGTGTAAATTTCGTCTAAAAAGTTTTTAATATTTTAATTTACAAATTTGTTTTTTTTCTAATCGATACATTTATTTTTAACTACTATGAAAATATTAAAAATTAGAATAAAAATAAAAATTATTGATTGATTCGAATGTTTGATATCCCAATCACCAGCTCTAGATCAGTGAGTGAATTGTGTATCAAAAGATTTTAATAGTTTAGTTTACAAATTGGTTTTTTTTTCTAATGGATACATTTATTTTAAACTACTATGAAAATATTAAAAATTAGAATAAATATAAAAATTATTGATCGATTCGAATATTTGATATCCCAATCGCCAGCTCTAGATCAGTGAGTGAATTGTGTATCAAAAGGTTTTAATAGTTTAGTTTACAAATTTGTTTTTGTCTAATGGATACATTTATTTTAAACTACTATGAAAATAATAAATATTAGAACAAAAATAAAAATTATTGATCGATTCAAATGTTTGATACCTCTATCACCAGCTCTAGATCAGTGAGTGAATTGTGTATCAAAACATTTTAATAGTTTATTATACAAATTTGTTTTTTTCTAATGGAAACATTTATTTTAAACTACTATGAAAATTTTAAAAATTAAATAAATATAAAAATTAATGATCGATTTGAATGTTTGATATCTCAATTACCAGCTCTAGATCAGTGAGTAAATCGTGTATCAAAAGATTTTAATATTTTAGTTTACAAATTTGTTTTTTCCTAATCGATACATTTATTTTAAACTACTATGAAAATATTAAAAATAAGAATAAAAATTAAAAATATTGATCGATTCTAATGTTTGATATCTCAATTACCAGCTATAGATCAGTGAGTGAATCGTGTATCAAAAGATTTTAATATTTTAGTTTACAAATTTGTTTTTTCCTAATCGATACATTTATTTTAAACTACTATGAAAATATTAAAAATAAGAATAAAAATCAAAATTATTGATCTATTCGAATGTTTGATATCCCAATCACCAGCTCTAGATCACTGAGTGAATTGTGTATCAAAAGATTTTAATATTTTAGTTTACAAATTTGTTTTTTTCCAATGGATACATTTATTTTAAACTACTATGAAAATATTAATAATTTACAATCTCCAGCTCTAGATCACTGAGTGAATTGTGTATCAAAAGATTTTAATATTTTAGTTTACAAATTTGTTTTTTTCCAATGGATACATTTATTTTAAACTACTATGAAAATATTAAAAATTTACAATCTCCAGCTCTTGATCACTGAGTGAATTGTGTATCAAAAGATTTTAATATTTTAGTTTACAAATTTGTTTTTTCCAATGGATACATTTATTTTAAACTACTATGAAAATATTAAAAATTAGAATAGAAATAAAAATTATTGATCGATTCGAATGTTTGATATCCCAAACATCAGCTCTAGATCAGTGAGTGAATTGTGTATTAAAAGATTTTAATAGTTTAGTTTACAAATTTGTTTTTTTCTAATCGATACATTTATTTTAAACAACTATGAAAATATTAAAAATCAGAATAAAAATAAAAATTATTGATTGATTCAAATGTTTGATATCCTAATCACTAAGTCTTGATCAGTCAGTGAATTGTGTATAAAAAGATTTTAATATTTTAGTTTACAAATTTTGTCTAATTGATACATTTATTTTAATACACATTTCACTGACTGATCTAGGCTTAGTGATTAGGATATCAAACATTCGAATAAATCAATAATTTGTATTTTTATGCTAATTTTTAATATTTCATAGTAGTTTAAAATAAATGTATCCATTAGAAAAAAACAAATTTGTAAACTAAACTATTAAAATCTTTTGATACACATTTCACTCACTGATCTAGAGCTGTTGTTTGGGATATCAAACATTCTAATCGATCAAAAATTTTTATTTTTATTCTAATTTTTAATATTTTCATAGTAGTTTAAAATAAATGTATCCATTGGAAAAAAACAAATTTGTAAACTAAACTATTCAAATCTCTTGATACGCAATTCACTCACTGATCTAGAGCTGGTGATTGGGTTATCAAACATTCGAATTTATCAATAATTTTTATTTTTGTTCCAATTTTAAATATTTTCATAGTAGTTTAAAATAAATGTATCAATTAGACAAAAATAAATTTGTAAACTAAACTATTAAAATCCTTTGATACACAATTCACTCACTGATCAAGAGCTGGTGATTGAGTCACCAAACATATGATCCGATCAATAATTTTTATTTTTATTCTAATATCTAATATTTTCATAGAAGTTTAAAACAAATGTTTTTATTAGAAACAAACAAATTTGTAAACTAAACTATTAAAATGTTTTGATACACAATTCACTCACTTATTTAGAGCTGGTAATTGGGATATCAAACATTCGAATAGATCAATAATTTTTATTTTTATTCTAATTTTTAATATTTTCATAGTTGTTTAAAGAAAATGTATCGAATAAGAAAAACTGAATATTTCAGTTTACAAACTGTTTTTTTCCTAATGGATACATTTATTTTAAAATACTATGAACATATTAAAAAGTTGAATTAAAATCAAAATTATTGATCGATTCAAATGCTTGATATTTAATTCACCAGCTAAAGATAAGTTATTGAATTGTGTACCAAAAGATTTTAAAAGTTTAGTTTACAAATTTGTTTTTTTCTAATCGATACATTTATTTTTAACTACTATGAAAATATTAAAAATTAGAATAAAAATAAAAATTATTGATCTATTCAAATGTTTGATATCCCAATCACCAGCTCTAGATCGTTCAGTGAATTGTGTATCAAAAGATTTTAATATTTTAGTTTAAAAACTTGTTTTTTTCTAATGGATACATTTATTTTTAAGTACTATGAAAATATTAAAATTTAGAACAAAAATAAAAATTATTTATCGATGCGAATGTTTGATATCCCAATCACCAGCTGTAGATCAGCAAGTGAATAGCGTATCAAAACATTTTAAAAGTTTAGTTTACATATTTGTTTTTTTCAAATGGAAAGATTCATTGTAAACTACCATGAAAATATTGAAAATTAGAATATAAATAAAAATTATTGATCGATCCGAATATTTGATATCACAATCACCAGCTCTAGATCAGTGAGTGAATTACGTATCAAACCATTTGAATAGTTTAGTTTACAAATTTTTTTTTTCTAATGGAAGCATTTATTTTAAACTACTATGAAAATATTAAAAATTAGAATAAAAATAAAAATTATTGATCGATTCAAATGTTTGATACCTCAATCACCAGCTCTAGATCAGTGAGTGAATTGTGTATCAAAAAATTTTAATAGTTTAGTCTACAAATTTGTTTTTTCTAATGGATAAATTTATTTTAAACTACTATGAAAATATAAAAAATTAGAATAAAAATAAAAATTATTGATCGATTTGAATGTTTTATATCCCAGTCACCAGCTATAAAACAGTGAATGAATTGTTTATCAAAAGATTTTAATGGTTTAGTTTACAAATTTGTTTTTTTCTAATGGATACATTTATTTTAAACTACTATGAAAATATTAAAAATAAGGATAAAAATAAAAATTATTGATCGATTCGAATGTTTGATATCCCAAACATCAGCTCCAGATCAGTGAGAAAATTGAGTATTAAAAGATTTTAATAGTTTAGTTTACAAATTTGTTTTTTTTTTCTAATGGATACATTTATTTTAAACTACTATGAAATATTAAAAATTAGAATAAAAATAAAAATTATTGATTGATTCAAATGTCTGATATCCTAATCACTAAGTCTAGATCAGTCAATGAATTGTGGTTCAAAAGATTTTAATATTTTAGTTTACAAACTTGTTTTTTCCTAATGGATACATTTATTTTAAAATACTATGAACATATTAAAAAGTTGAATAAAAATCAAAATTTTAATAGTTTAGTATACAAATTTGTATACTAAACTATTAAAATGTTTTGATACACAATTCACTCACTGATCTAGAGCTGGTGATTGAGGTATCAAACATTTGATTCGATCAATAATTTTTATTTTTGTTCTAATATTTATTATTTTCATAGTAGTTTAAAATAAATGTATCCATTAGACAAAAACAAATTTGTAAACTAAACTATTAAAACCTTTTGATACACAATTCACTCACTGATCTAGAGCTGGCGATTGGGATATCAAATATTCGAATCGATCAATATTTTTTATTTTTATTCTAATTTTTAATATTTTCATAGTAGTTTAAAATAAATGTATCCATTAAAAAAAAAACAAATTTGTAAACTAAACTATTAAAATCTTTTGATACACAATTCACTCACTGATCTAGAGCTGGTGATTGGGTATCAAACATTCGAATCAATCAATAATTTTTATTTTTATTTTAATTTTTAATATTTTCATAGTACTTAAAAATAAATGTATCGATTAGAAAAAAAACAAATTTGTAAATTAAAATATTTAAAACTTTTTAGACGAAATTTACACACAGCTTTAGAGCCTTCGATTGAGGTATTAAATATTCGAATCGATCAAAAATTTTGATTTTTATTCCACTTTTTAATATTTTCATAGTAGTTTAAAATAAATGTATCCATTAGAAAAAAAACAAATTTGTAAACTAAACTATTAAAATCTTTTGGTACACAATCCACTTACTTATTTACAGCTAGTGAATGAAATATCATACATTGGAATCGATAAATAATTTTGATATTCATTCAACTTTTAAGTATGTTCATTGTATTTTAAAATAAATGTATCCATTAGGAAAAAACAAGTTTGTAAACTAAAATATTAAAATCTTTTGATACACAATTCACTTACTTATCTACAGCTGGAGAATGAAATATCAAACATTTGAATAGATCAATAATTTTGATTTTTATTCAACTTTTTAATATATTCATAGTATTTTGAAATAAATGTATCCATTAGGAAAAAACAAGTTTGTAAACTAAAATATTAAAATCTTTTGATACACAATTCACTGACTGATCTGGACTTAGTGATTAGGATATCAAACATTCGAATCAATCAATTATTTTTTTTTTATTCTATTTTTTAATATTTCATAGTAGTTTAAAATAAATGTATCCTTTAGAAAAAACAAATTTGTAAACTAAACTATTAAAATCTTTTGATACACAATTCACTCACTGATCTAGAGCTGATGTTTGGGATATCAAACATTCGAATAGATCAATAATTTTGATTTTTATTCTTATTTTTAATATTTTCATAGTAGTTTAAAATAAATGAATCGATTAGGAAAAAACAAATTTGTAAACTAAAATATTAAAATCTTTTGATACACGATTCACTCACTGATCTAGAGCTGGTAATTGAGATATCAAACATTAGAATCGATCAATATTTTTAATTTTTATTCTTATTTTTAATATTTTCATAGTAGTTTAAAATAAATGTATCGATTAGGAAAAAACAAATTTGTAAACTAAAATATTAAAATCTTTTGATACACGATTCACTCACTGATCTAGAGCTGGTAATTGTGATATCAAACATTCGAATCGATCATTAATTTTTATATTTATTTAATTTTTAATATTTTCAAAGTAGTTTAAAATAAATGTTTCCATTAGAGAAAAACAAATTTGTAAACTAAAATATTAAAATCTTTTGTAAAAAAATATACTCACTGATCAAGAGCTGGTGATTGAGTTACCAAACATTTAAATCGATCAATAATTTTTATTTTTATTTTAATTTTCATTATTTTCATAGTAGTTTAAAATAAATGTTTCCATTAGAAAAAAACAAATTTGTATACTAAACTATTAAAATGTTTTGATACACAATTCACTCAGTGATCTAGAGCTGGAGATTGTAAATTATTAATATTTTCATAGTAGTTTAAAATAAATGTATCCATTGGAAAAAAACAAATTTGTAAACTAAAATATTAAAATCTTTTGATACGCAATTCACTCAGTGATCTAGAGCTGGTGATTGGGATATCAAACATTCGAATAGATCAATAATTTTGATTTTTATTCTTATTTTTAATATTTTCATAGTAGTTTAAAATAAATGAATCGATTAGGAAAAAACAAATTTGTAAACTAAAATATTAAAATCTTTTGATACACGATTCACTCACTGATCTAGAGCTGGTAATTGAGATATCAAACATTAGAATCGATCAATATTTTTAATTTTTATTCTTATTTTTAATATTTTCATAGTAGTTTAAAATAAATGTATCGATTAGGAAAAAACAAATTTGTAAACTAAAATATTAAAATCTTTTGATACACGATTCACTCACTGATCTAGAGCTGGTAATTGAGATATCAAACATTCGAATCGATCATTAATTTTTATATTTATTTAATTTTTAATATTTTCAAAGTAGTTTAAAATAAATGTTTCCATTAGAGAAAAACAAATTTGTAAACTAAAATATTAAAATCTTTTGATAAAAAATATACTCACTGATCAAGAGCTGGTGATTGAGTTACCAAACATTTAAATCGATCAATAATTTTTATTTTTATTTTAATTTTCATTATTTTCATAGTAGTTTAAAATAAATGTTTCCATTAGAAAAAAACAAATTTGTATACTAAACTATTAAAATGTTTTGATACACAATTCACTCACTGATCTAGAGCTGGTGATTGAGGTATCAAACATTTGAATCGATCAATAATTTTTATTTTTGTTCTAATATTTATTATTTTCATAGTAGTTTAAAATAAATGTATCCATTAGACAAAAACAAATTTGTAAACTAAACTATTAAAATCTTTTGATACACAATTCACTCACTGATCTAGAGCTGGTGATTGGGATATCAAACATTCGAATCAATCAATAATTTTTATTTTTATTCTAATTTTTAATATTTTCATAGTAGTTAAAAATAAATGTATTGATTAGAAAAAAAACAAATTTGTAAATTAAAATATTAAAAACTTTTTAGACGAAATTTACACACAGCTTTAGAGCCTTCGATTGAGGTATTAAATATTCGAATCGATCAAAAATTTTGATTTTCATTCAACTTTTTAATATTTTCATAGTAGTTTAAAATAAATGTATCTATTAGAAAAAAAACAAATTTGTAAACTAAACTATTAAAATCTTTTGGTACACAATTCACTAACTTATTTACAGCTAGTGAATGAAATATCATACATTGGAATCGATAAATAATTTTGATTTTTATTCAACTTTTTAGTATGTTCATAGTATTTTAAAATAAATGTATCCATTAGGAAAAAACAAGTTTGTAAACTAAAATATTAAAATCTTTTGATACACAATTCACTTACTTATCTACAGCTGGAGAATGAAATATCAAACATTTGAATAGATCAATAATTTTGATTTTTATTCAACTTTTTAATATGTTTATAGTATTTTAAAATAAATATATCCATTAGGAAAAAACAAGTTTGTAAACTAAAATATTAAAATCTTTTGATACACAATTCACTGACTGATCAAGACTTAGTGATTAGGATATCAAACATTCGAATCAAACAATAATTTTTATTTTTATTCTGATTTTTAATATTTTCATAGTTGTTTAAAATAAATGTATCGATTAGAAATAAAAAAAATTTGTAAACTAAACTATTAAAATCTTTTGATACACAATTCGTTCTGTGATCTAGAGCTGGTGATTGTGATATCAAATATTCGAATCGATCAATAATTTTTATTTTTATTCTAATTATAAATATTTTCATACAAGTTTAAAATAAATGTATCAATTAGACAAAAACAAATTTGTAAACTAAACTATTAAAATCTTTTGATTTACAATTCACTCACTGATCTAGAGCTGGTGATTGGGATATCAAACATTCGAATCGATCAATAATTTTTATATTTATTCTAATTTTTAATATTTTCATAGGAGTTTAAAATAAACGTATCGATTAGGAAAAATTAAATTTGTAAACTAAAATATTAAAAAATTTTTAGACGAAATTTACACACAGCTTTAGAGCTTCCGATTAAGGTACTAAATATCAAATCGATCAAAAATTTTTATTTTTATTAAAATTTTAATATTTTCATAGTAGTTTAAAATAAACGTATCCATTAGAAAAAAACAAATTTGTAAACTAAACTATTAAAATCTTTTGGTACACAATTCACTTACTTATTTACAGCTGGTGAATGAAATATCAAACATTTGAATCGATCAATAATTTTGATTTTTATTCAACTTTTTAATATGTTCATAGTATTTTGAAACAAATGTATCCATTAGGAAAAAACAAGTTTGTAAACTAAAATATTAAAATGTTTTGATACAAAATTCACTGGCTGATCTGGACTTAGTGATTAGGATATCAAACATCTGAATCAATCAATAATTTTTTTTTTAGTTCTAATTTTTAATATTTCATAGTAGTTTAAAATAAATGTATCCTTTAGAAAAAAACAAATTTGTAAACTAAACTATTAAAATCTTTTGATACGCAATTCACTCAGTGATCTAGAGCTGGTGATTGGGATATCAAACATTCGAATAGATCAATAATTTTAATTTTTATTCTAATTTTTAATATTTTCATAGTAGTTTAAAATAAATGTATCGATTAGGAAAAAACAAATTTGTAAACTAAAATATTAAAATCTTTTGATACACGATTCACTCACTGATCTAGAGCTGGTAATTGAGATATCAAACATTCGAATCGATCATTAATTTTTATATTTATTTAATTTTTAATATTTTCATAGTAGTTTAAAATAAATGTTTCCATTAGAGAAAAACTAATTTGTAAACTAAAATATTAAAATCTTTTGATAAACAATTTACTTACTGATCAAGATCTGGTGATTGAGTTACCAAACATTTAAATCGATCAATAAATTTAATTTTATTTTAATTTTCATTATTTTCATAGTAGTTTAAAATGAATGTTTCCATTAGAAAAAAACAAATTTGTAAACTAAACTATTAAAATGTTTTGATACACAATTCACTGACTGATCTAGACTTGGTGATTAGGATATCAAACATTCGAATCAATCAATAATTTTTATTTTTGCTCTAATTTTTAATATTTTCATAGTAGTTTAAAATAAATGTATCCATTAGACAAAAACAAATTTGTAAACTAAACTATTAAAACCTTTTGATACACAATTCACTCACTGATCTGGAGCTGGCGATTGGGATATCAAATATTCGAATCGATCAATAATTTTTATTTTTATTCTAATTTTTAATATTTTCATAGTAGTTTAAAATAAATGTATCCATTAGAAAAAAAAACAAATTAGTAAACTAAACTATTAAAATCTTTTGATACACAATTCACTCACTGATCTAGAGCTGGTGATTGGGATATCAAGCATTCGAATCAATCAATAATTTTTATTTTTTTCTAATTTTTAATATTTTCCTAGTAGTTAAAAATAAATGTATCGATTAGAAAAAAAACAAATTTGTAAATTAAAATATTAAAAACTTTTTAGACGAAATTTACACACAGCTTCAGAGCCTTCGATGGAGGTATTAAATATTCGAATCGATCAAAAATTTTGATTTTTATTCAACTTTTTAAAATTTTCATAGTAGTTTAAAATAAATGTATCCATTAGAAAAAAAAACAAATTTGTAAACTAAACTATTAAAATATTTTGGTACACAATTCACTTACTTATTTACAGCTAGTGAATGAAATATCAAACATTCGAATCGATAAATAATTTTGATTTTTATTCAACTTTTTAGTATGTTCATAGTATTTTAAAATAAATGTATCCATTAGGAAAAAACAAGTTTGTAAACTAAAATATTAAAATCTTTTGATACACAATTCACTGACTGATCTAGACTTGGTGATTAGGATATCAAACATTCGAATCGATCAATAATTTTTTTTTTATTCTAATTTTTAATATTTAATAGTAGTTTAAAATTAATGTATCCTTTAGAAAAAAACAAATTTGTAAACTAAACTATTAAAATCTTTTGATACACAATTCAATCACTGATCTAGAGCTGATGTTTGGGATATCAAACATTCGAATCGATCAATAATTTTTATTTTTATTCTAATTTTTAATATTTTCATAGTAGTTTAAAATAAATGTATCCATTGGAAAAAAATAATTTTGTAAACTAAACTATTAAAATCTTTTGATACACATTTCACTCTTTGATCAAGAGCTGGTGATTGGGATATCAAACATTCGAATAGATCAATAATTTATATTTTTATTCCAATTATTAATATTTTCATAGTAGTTTTAAATAAATGTTTCGATTAGGAAAAAATCAGTTTGTAAACTAAAATATTAAAACCTTTTGATACACAATTCACTCAGTGATCTGGAGCTGGTGATTGGGATATCAAACATTCGAATAGATCAATAATTTTAATTTTTATTCTAATTTTTAATATTTTCATAGTAGTTTAAAATAAATGTATCGATTAGGAAAAAACAAATTTGTAAACTAAAATATTAAAATCTTTTGATACACGATTCACTCACTGATCTAGAGCTGGTGATTGGGATATCAAACATTTGAATCGATCAATAATTTTGATTTTTATTCAACTTTTTAATTTGTTCATAGGATTTTAAAATAAATGTATCCATTAGGAAAAAACAAGTTTGTAAACTAAAATAATAAAATCTTTTGGTACACAATTCATTTACTTATCCACAGCTGGAGAATGAAATATCAAACATTCGAATCGATCAATAATTTTTATTTTTATTCTAATTTTTAATATTTTCACAGTAGTTTAAAATAAATGTATCCATTAGAAAAAAACAAATTTGGAAACTAAACTATTAAAACCTTTTGATACACAATTCACTCACTGATCTGGAGCTGGCGATTGGGATATCAAATATTCGAATCGATCAATAATTTTTATATTTATTTAATTTTTAATATTTTCATAGTAGTTTAAAATAAATGTATCGATTAGAAAAAAACAAATTTGTAAACTAAACTATTAAAATCTTTTGGTACACAATTTACTTACTTATCTACAGCTGGTGATTGGGATATCAAACATTTGATTTGATCATTAATTTTTATATTTATTCTAATTTTTAACATTTTCATAGTAGTTTAAAATAAATGTTTCCATTAGAAAAAAACAAATTTGTAAACTAAAATATTAAAATCTTTTGATACATAATTCACTCACTGATCTAGAGCTGATGTTTGGGATATCAAACATTCGAATCGATCAATAATTTTTATTTTTATTATAATTTTTAATATTTTCATAGTAGTTTAAAATAAATGTATCCATTGGAAAAAAACAATTTTGTAAACTAAACTATTAAAATCTTTTGATACACATTTCACTCATTGATCTAGAGCTGGTGATTGGGATATCAAATGTTCGAATATATCAATAATTTTTATTTTTATTCCAATTATTAATATTTTCATAGTAGTTTTAAATAAATGTTTCGATTAGGAAAAAACCAGTTTGTAAACTAAAATATTAAAACCTTTTGAAACACAATTCATTCAGAGATCTGGAGCTGGTGATTGGGATATAAAACATTCGAATCGATCAATAATTTTTATTTTTATTCTAATTTTTAATATTTTCATAGTAGTTTAAAATAAATGTATCGATTAGGTAAAAACAAATTTGTCAACTAAAATATTAAAATCTTTTGATATACAATTCACCCACTGATCTAGAGCTAATGATTGGGATATCAAACATTCGAATCGATCAAAAATTTTTATTTTTATTTTAATTTTTAATATTTTCATAGTAGTTTAAAATAAATGTTTCCATTAGAAAAAAACAAATTTGTAAACTAAAATATTAAAATCTTTTGATAAACAATTCACTCACTGATCAAGAGCTGGTGATTGAGTTACCAAACATTTGAATCGATCAATAATTTCTGTTTTTATTTTTATTTTCAATATTTTCATAGTAGTTTAAAATAAATGTTTCCATTAGAAAAAAACCAATTTGTAAACAAAACTATTAAAATGTTTTG
>CAUVYK010000004.1:0-18408 GCA_963556175.1 Tipula confusa
TTGCAAAGCGGATACTGGCAGGTGGAAGTACAGGAAGAAGATCGCGAGAAAACGGCATTTAGTGTTGGAAACGGATTATGGCAGTTTAACGTTATGCCATTTGGCCTATGTAACGCCCCTGCAACTTTTGAACGATTAATGGAGCGAGTTCTAAAGGGGTTACACTGGAAGACGTGTCTAGTGTATTTAGACGACATCATTGTAATGGGAAAAGATTTTGAGGAGCACTTACAAAATTTAGCGGAGGTATTGGATAGAATACAATCCGCAGGTCTAAAATTAAGTCCAAAGAAGTGCAGTCTATTCAGAACAGAGGTCAAATATTTAGGACACGAGGTAACAGCAAATGGAATCCGCACCGATGAAGAAAAGATTACAGCGGTTAAGACGTGGCCGAGACCTAAAAATTTACATGAAGTGAGGAGTTTCCTTGGCTTGTGCACATACTATAGACGATTTGTACCGGGATTTGCAAACATCGCAAAGAGTTTGCATGAATTAACAAGGAAAAACAAACCGTTCGAATGGAAGGAAGGAACAAGAAAATGCATTCGTGGAATTAAGGAGGAGATTATGTGTAACACCGGTCCTCGCATACCCGATGCCGAATGTGAAATTTATATTGGATACTGATGCCAGTAATGACGGTATAGGCGGAGTTTTATCACAACAAATCGATGGCAAGGAGAGAGTTATAGCTTATTATTCAAAGATCTTATCGAAACCAGAGCGTAACTATTGTGTAACACGTAGGGAATTGTTGGCTATTGTGGAATGCGTCAAACATTTCCACAAATACCTATATGGTCAACAGGCTTATTGGGCACAATGGCAGAGCCTTAAATTAGAAGACGGCTGTTTAAAACGAGTGTAGGAAAGCACGGACGGCAACGTTAAACAATCCTTGATCGTGGTACCACAAAGTCGTATTAAGGAAATTCTGAAGGAATATCACGAAGGAACTAGTGGAGGTCACTTAGGAATTAACAAAACGCTAGCTAAGGTACGTCAGCGGTTTTATTGGTCCGGATGTAAACAGTCGGTGGTTGAATGGTGCCAAAAATGTGATCTATGTGCAGCCGCAAAGGGACCGGCTCGGAAAACTCGAGGAGCTATGCAACAGTATAATGTTGGAGCACCTTTTGAGAGAATTGCCATGGATGTGGCAGGTCCATTTCCCACTACCGATAATGGAAACAAATATGTGCTAGTTATAATGGATTATTTTAGCAAATGGCCGGAGGTGTATCCACTACCAAACCAGGAAACTACTACAATAGCGAATGCCGTTGTTAATAATTGGATTAGTCATTTTGGAGTACCAATGGAACTTCATACGGATCAAGGAAGAAATTTTGAGTCGGTTGTATTCCAGGAGATCTGTCAGATGCTCGGTATCAATAAAACGCGAACGACGCCTTTGCATCCACAATCGGATGGAATGGTAGAAAGGTTTAACGGAACATTGGAAGAATATCTAAAGAAGGTGATAGATAAAAACCAACGCAACTGGGATCAACATATACCGATGTTTTTGATGGCTTATCGATCAGCAGTACATGACACTACTGGGATGACGCCAGCAAAGACGCTTTTCGGAAATAATCTTCGCCTGCCTGGAGATTTGAAGTTTGGGGTTGTTCCATCAGCGGCCTTATGCGGACAAGATTATGTAGACCGGATGAAAGAAGAAATTAATGACATACACCAGTTTGTACGAGACAAAATACGGATATCAAGTGACAAAGTGAAAGCTCGATATGATATACGAGCAAATAGCAAAGGCTTCGAAGAAGGGCAATTGATATGGCTTCATAACCCGCAACGACGAAAAGGTTTATCACCGAAATTACAGTCAGCATGGGAAGGACCTTACACTATCATCACAAAGATAAACGACGTGATTTATAGGATCAAGAAAGGGCGACGAGGTAAACCAAAAGTGGTGCATCTCGAGCGGATGGCTATTTATAGAGGAGAGATTTTGGATCCTGTTCGGGACGAACAGGTTTAGGTGAGGGGTAGTGCCACGGTACCACCTAGTATGCGATAGCATAAGTGTAAATATATGAATATTTCTCTAGGCTTAACCCTAGATACATCTATTAGATATCGATAGTACTGGTAGTATTAAAAATTGAGCAAATTAAATGTAGTAGTGACATCTCGATAGAAGTAGAAAGTTCGAGATATTTTAATTTGTGTATATAAGCGAATCGATGTTGTATGCGAAAAATAGTTGTACTTGAACTACGAAAGCGATAACAAGCGGTTAAAATAAAAAGTGATAGAAAGTGA
This sequence comes from Tipula confusa, assembly GCA_963556175.1. Taxonomy (NCBI): domain Eukaryota; kingdom Metazoa; phylum Arthropoda; class Insecta; order Diptera; family Tipulidae; genus Tipula; species Tipula confusa. Next base: position 2,299 of record CAUVYK010000004.1, read on the forward strand.
TAGTAAATGATAGTAAGTGATAGTAAGTGATTTTTATAGTTAAATAAAGTGAACAGTGATTTTTGTGAAATAAAGAATTGGTAAAGGAACTAAGTTGTGAATAATTGTGTTTTATTGAGGCAATTATTGTCTGTGAAAGTGAACAGTGTTAAAGTGGAACTTGTGTAGTTTTGTGAAATTTGTTAGTGAACAGTGGTGTTCGGGTAGTTATTCACAATCCAGAGATACGAACCTTAAGTGACAAGGCAAGAACGTAGCAATATTAATTTATTATGAACATTTAAAAGAAAATGTTGGCTGTATACACATAAAAAAAGTTGCCTACAAACCGACCATTGCAAATAGTATATTTAAGCGCCTATAAGTAATTAAATGTGTGCTTCTGCTAAATTTTAACTACTCGTAAGTGTAACTGCTATTACTATTTTCCATTAGTAGTTACAAGTATAGTTAAAATTTAGTTAAGACACATACCCAAGTAAATGCGGTGGTCGATTGGAAAGCAACCAGTATTATAAGCTGGGTCCTAGGTATGCACAGCTGAATTTTACAACATAAATACAAAATTATCTCAATAAAATTGGTTGTAAAAAGTTAAACAGTTGTTTTATTGGACAAGCGTCTCCTTTGTCTACATTCTCTAGATTGTCGACGTAATTATTTTGATTGTCTACATACATTGTCTACACGTGTAGACAACCATGTAATTACGCCATGTAGAGTACGTGGCACAACACTGGATCCTGTTTAATGCTTGGTCGTACATTCTAAATAAATCAATCAATCACAATCATCGACGATAAACGATTTTGAATATTTTGTCACTGATTTAATGGAGCGATAGTCGTTTAGTTTGAATTCCCTTATATATATATTTCTTTATGTCTCAACTCACGTTTGTACGCTTATATATACTAAAAATTACATGTATCTCGAATTGACGATTGGAATGGATTCCTGGTGGCAAATAGCCATACCAAATAGCATATATAAAAATCTGATAGCTCGATGTCTCTATGTGTTTTCAGTATACTAATTGTAATTTACAAGTGAAAGTTTTGTATACAGTTTTTAAATGAAAATTGTACGTTAGAAATATATAACTAGTGCCGTTTAAAAGATAAATGTGTGAATTATAAATACACGTGTATTTTTATATATGCTAATTAGTATGGCGAATGCCTGTGAGTGGCGCTATTTTTCTATTTCCAATCGTCAATATTGCTACGTCCTTGCCTTGTCACTTAAGGTTCGTATCTCTGGATTGTGAATAACTACCCGAACACCACTGTTCGCTAACAAATTTCACAAAACTACACAAGTTCCACTTTAGACACTGTTCACTTTCACAGACAATAATTGCCTCAATAAAACACAATTATTCACAACTTAGTTCCTTTACCAATTCTTTATTTCACAAAAATCACTGTTCACTTTATTTAACAATAAAAATCACTTACTATCACTTACTATCACTTTCTATCACTTTTTATTTTAACCGCTTGTTATCGCTTTCGTAGTTCAAGTACAACTATTATTTTGCATACAACATCGATTTGCTTATATACACAAATTAAAATATCTCGAACTTTCTACTTCTATCGAGATGTCACTACTACATTTAATTTGCTCAATTTTTAATACTACCAGTACTATCGATATCTAATAGATGTCTCTAAGGTTAAGCTTAGAGAAATCTTCATATATTTACACTTATGCTATCGCACACTAGGTGGTACCGTGACACTACCCCCCACCTAAACCTGTTCGTCCCGAACAGGATCCAAAATCTCTCCTCTATAAATATCCATCCGCTCGAGATGCACCACTTTTGGTTTACCTCGTCGCCCTTTCTTGATCCTATAAATCACGTCGTTTATCTTTGTGATGATAGTGTAAGGTCCTTCCCATGCTGACTGTAATTTCGGTGATAAACCCTTTCGTCGTTGCGGGTTATGAAGCCATATCAATTGCCCTTCTTCGAAGCCTTTGCTATTTGCTCGTATATCATATCGAGCTTTCACTTTGTCACTTGATATCCGTATTTTGTCTCGTACAAACTGATGTATCTCATTAATTTCTTCTTTCATCCGGTCTACATAATCTTGTCCGCATAAGGCCGCTGATGGAACAACCCCAAACTTCAAATCTCCAGGCAGGCGAAGATTATTTCCGAAAAGCGTCTTTGCTGGCGTCATCCCAGTAGTGTCATGTACTGCTGATCGATAAGCCATCAAAAACATCGGTATATGTTGATCCCAGTTGCGTTGGTTTTTATCTATCACCTTCTTTAGATATTCTTCCAATGTTCTGTTAAACCTTTCTACCATTCCATCCGATTGTGGATGCAAAGGCGTCGTTCGCGTTTTGTTGATACCGAGCATCTGACAGATCTCCTGGAATACAACCGACTCAAAATTTCTTCCTTGATCCGTATGAAGTTCCATTGGTACTCCAAAACGACTAATCCAATTATTAACAACGGCATTCACTATTGTAGTAGTTTCCTGGTTTGGTAGTGGATACACCTCCGGCCATTTGCTAAAATAATCCATTATAACTAGCACATATTTGTTTCCATTATCGGTAGTGGGAAATGGACCTGCCACATCCATGGCAATTCTCTCAAAAGGTGCTCCAACATTATACTGTTGCATAGCTCCTCGAGTTTTCCGAGCCGGTCCCTTGGCGGCTGCACATAGATCACATTTTTGGCACCATTCAACCACCGACTGTCTACACCCGGACCAATAAAACCGCTGACGTACCTTAGCTAGCGTTTTGTTAATTCCTAAGTGACCTCCACTAGTTCCCTCGTGATATTCCTTCAAAATTTCCTTAATACGACTTTGTGGTACCACGATCAAGGATTGTTTAACGTTGCCATCAGTGCTTTCCCACACTCGTTTTAAACAGCCGTCTTCTAATTTAAGGCTCTGCCATTGTGCCCAATAAGCCTTTAAAGTGGGGGCTTTGTCCGCGATCTCATTCCATGTTGGCCGGTACTTCCTCTTCTTATATTCCAAAATTATCGACCAATTCGGATCTCGTTGTTGTTCCTCTCGGATTGCTTCATTGGTCCATTCATCATGAGGTAACACTTGCATCAGCCTGACATCAATGATATTCTCCTTCCCCTCTACGCAACTACAATGTTTGCATTCTGCCTGACACGGTCGTCTTGACAATGCGTCAGCATTTCCGTGTACTGTACCTTTCCGATGTTCGATCTGGAAATCGTAACTTTGTAAACGTTCAATCCAACGTGCCACCTGTCCCTCTGGATTTTTGAATTGAAGCAGCCACCTTAAGGCTCCATGGTCCGTTCTTAAATGGAATTGTTGACCATATAGGTATTTGTGAAAATGTTTGACGCATTCCACAATAGCCAACAATTCCCTACGTGTTACACAATAGTTACGCTCTGGTTTCGATAAGATCTTTGAATAATAAGCTATAACTCTCTCCTTGCCATCGATTTGTTGTGATAAAACTCCGCCTATACCGTCATTACTGGCATCAGTATCCAATATAAATTTCACATTCGGCATCGGGTATGCGAGGACCGGTGCAATACATAATCTCCTCCTTAATTCCACGAATGCATTTTCTTGTTCCTCCTTCCATTCGAACGGTTTGTTTTTCCTTGTTAATTCATGCAAACTCTTTGCGATGTTTGCAAATCCCGGTACAAATCGTCTATAGTATGTGCACAAGCCAAGGAAACTCCTCACTTCATGTAAATTTTTAGGTCTCGGCCACGTCTTAACCGCTGCAATCTTTTCTTCATCGGTGCGGATTCCATTTGCTGTTACCTCGTGTCCTAAATATTTGACCTTTGTTCTGAATAGACTGCACTTCTTTGGACTTAATTTTAGACCTGCGGATTGTATTATATCCAAAACCTCCGCTAAATTTTGTAAGTGCTCCTCAAAATCTTTTCCCATTACAATGATGTCGTCTAAATACACTAGACACGTCTTCCAGTGTAACCCCTTTAGAACTCGCTCCATTAATCGTTCAAAAGTTGCAGGGGCGTTACATAGGCCAAATGGCATAACGTTGAACTGCCATAATCCGTTTCCAACACTAAACGCCGTTTTCTCGCGATCTTCTTCCTGTACTTCCACCTGCCAGTATCCGCTTTGCAAATCCAATGTGGAAAACATCGTAGCACCCGACAATGTATCCAATGTATCGTCGATTCTGGGCAAGGGATAACTATCCTTTTTGGTAACAGCATTGAGCTTCCGATAATCAATGCAAAATCGCATACTTCCGTCCTTCTTTTCCACCAACACTACCGGTGAACTCCACGGACTGTTCGATGATTCAATTACTCCTGCCTTCTGCCTTTCCGTCACCATTTGATTCACTTCCTGTTGTTTCGCCAATGGTAATCGTCTAGGTGGTTGACGAATTGGCATCTCTGTTCCTGTATTAATCCGGTGTTTTACCATCTTGGTTCTTCCATTATTTTCGGGTGTACTGCAGAAAATGGACATATACCGCTCGAGTAACTGCTGTGCAGAATTTTTCTGTGCCAAGGTTAGATCATTGGTCCATTTCTGCATGAGATTATCAACAATTTCTTTCTGCCTGTCCTCATTGGATTCTCTAACAGGACTTTTCTGCTCACATTTGATTATTGTTAATACCTCTTCACATTTACCGATGATGGTTCCTTTCTTGATGGTTTTCGTCTTATCCGATAAATTAAGAGTCCTAATTGGAACTCGATAATCACTGTCCGGTTTAACTAAGGCTTTGCCTATGATTATTTCCCTGGCTCCTTGTTCGTCTTCTATGGCTTCTATAACCCATAACCTGGGTGACCCAAAACCTCCCTCCAATCGTCCCCATACAATTGTCTCCGAGTTCGGTGGCAACTTCTCCCGATGATCAACTATCACTCGTCTTGCTAATTCCTCTGTGCCGTTTAACTGAAGTGGCAACTCGATATTACCTTGGTATAATATTCCTTGTCCTACATCCATCATAAAACCATTCTTTCTCATGAAGTCCATTCCCAAGATGACCTCATCCACTATATCTGCCACTAGCACTTCATGTTGATAATGAGTTTTCCCTATTCGTATATCAACGAGTTTTTTACCCTTTATAACTGCACTATCTCCCGTCACTGTTTGTAATTTCAGGCCATACACTGGTTGTACACCTCCTTTAACTACGTCGGCACGAACAATGGTGCGCGCTGCTCCTGTATCTAGAGTGATAATACAGCTCTTTCCATCAACATCACCTCGAACTGTTAAATTGTCACTGCCCGGCGCCAATCCGGAAACAGGGATGAAGGTCATGGGGCAATCGGTTGTGGGAGTCAGCTTCTGCCCCTTTAAGCTGACTCGTTGTGGTTTAACGACTCGGTCGTTACTTGGGCCTCTCGATTGGTCACTACTTGACCTCCCTCCGGCCTTCGTACCATTGGAGATGGTGATCTTCCACGTTTCCGTTTATTTTTATTGCAGTCTCGTGAGATGTGACCCAATTTGTCACATATCCAGCATTTTATTTTTCCACCATTCGAAATTCTAGGGGCCGACTGCTCCATATTACTGCCGGTACTTATTTCTACCCGACGTATCTAATTGATTCTTGGTCCAATGAGAGTTTGTGCCGTCTCATTCATTAACGCACAAGCAATGGTTTCCGCGAAAGTAGCCTTTGGTGATAATATCACTGCTCTGCGTGTGTCTTGGTCTCGTATACCATCAATAAATGCGTCCATTTTAATTCTTTTCATGAAATCGGAAGCAGTATTTGCATGTGCTAGATGTGCTAGCCTCTCGACGGCCGATGCAAATTCTTGTAAAGTTTCTCCAACCTTCTGTGACCGTCCTTTCAATTCCATTCGATAAATTTCCCGCTTATGGTCACTTCCATATTTGCGTTCCAACGCCTTCATTATTTCACCATATACCTTGAGATCGTTTTCTGGAATTGTTTGTAATATCTCGGCTGCTTCTCCCTTAAGTGCCACTATAAACGCTGCTCCTTTATGCGCTTCGTTCCAGTGATTTTGTGTGGACGCCATTTCAAATTGAAGCTTAAAAATTGCGAATGATGTGGTGCCGTCAAACGTTGGTGGCTTCAATTTAAAAGTGTTTACTGGTTGGATTACTTGCGCTGATGTTTCATTGAGTTTCATTACACTGACCTCCTTTTCGAGACGAAGAAATTTTTGTTCGACATATTCAATTTTGTTGTCCAACTTTTGATCAAATTGTTTAACATCCGTTTTAACTTCTAGAATTTTCGTTGTAAATTCGTCTTTTACTTTCTCTACTTCGCCTTGGAAAGTATTAGCTAATTCGAGAAGTTTTTCTTCCATTCTGTTTTGTCCTTCTTGAAATTTATCTTGTCGTTTAATTTGATCTTCTTGAAATTTCTCTTGTCGTTTAATTTGTTCTTCTTGAATTTTCTCTTGTCGTTTCATTTGATCTTCTTGAAATTTCTCTTGTCGTTTAGTTTGTTCCATCATCATCTGTTGCATGACTGCCATCAACTGCGCCATATCGAAATTTCCAGACGATGCTTCGATGCGTAACTCCGGCGTTTCTATTTCAAACTCATAGCTTTCTAGATCTAAACCATCACGCTCCATTGCTTCACGCAATCGTAACATCAACTCGTCTTTACGACCTTCTGTCTCTAAACCACGCTTCTCCAACTCTTTCTTTAATTCTGGAACTTTTAACTTGTAGAGTTTCATTTTTGTTTTTATTTATTTATTTATTTTTTTTATTCACAATCCCGCCGCTGTCACCAATTGCTACGTTCTTGCCTTGTCACTTAAGGTTCGTATCTCTGGATTGTGAATAACTACCCGAACACCACTGTTCGCTAACAAATTTCACAAAAACTACACAAGTTCCACTTTAGACACTGTTCACTTTCACAGACAATAATTGCCTCAATAAAACACAATTATTCACAACTTAGTTCCTTTACCAATTCTTTATTTCACAAAAATCACTGTTCACTTTATTTAACAATAAAAATCACTTACTATCACTTACTATCACTTTCTATCACTTTTTATTTTAACCGCTTGTTATCGCTTTCGTAGTTCAAGTACAACTATTATTTTGCATACAACATCGATTTGCTTATATACACAAATTAAAATATCTCGAACTTTCTACTTCTATCGAGATGTCACTACTACATTTAATTTGCTCAATTTTTAATACTACCAGTACTATCGATATCTAATAGATGTCTCTAAGGTTAAGCTTAGAGAAATCTTCATATATTTACACTTATGCTATCGCACACTAGGTGGTACCGTGACAATATTGTATTTTTCTAGAGTTTCATTCTACTACTTTCGAGATGTCACTACTCTATTTTATTTGAAAAATGTTTACTAGTATACTAATACTTCTAATAGATGTCTCTAGGTGTAACTCTAGAGAAATTGTAACAATATAGTAGTTATTTCTACCCAATTGACAAATGATGTAACTATTTTTAGTACTAAATTATTTAAGGTTGGCATGGTAAAATAATACATTCCACAATTAATGCTGTACCTCACTAATAGTTGTCGTGATGTAATATTTGTGCGAAGAAATTAAATATACGCTTTTTTAATGTTAACCACGCCTCCAATTTAATATATTTCCAATCAAAAAATTCGTTGTAAATAACGCCATTTTTGAATATGTCCAAAATATATTAAATTTTTATATTATTCAATGTAAGCGCATTGCTAGCACACGGCGTGAACGATACGTGATTGGAGGGAACATTTACAATTCGAGTATAAAATCGTTGTCGGAAAAGCTATATAATATGCGTATTTTTTATATGGACAAATAAAAAAGGAATTAAAACTCTTGAAAATGTATAAGTAAAACATCAATTTTTATTATTTTATAACTTCTTTTCTATTTTTTTTTTTTTATGATTTGTAGTTTACATTTTCCAAAGTTTATCAGTTTTCTTGGAATTAAAATTAAAAAAAAATGGAATTAAATATTTTTTTTTATTTTTATAATAGAATCACAAAATTAAAAAAATATTTTTTGCTTTTCTTTTTATACTCGTATTTTAGGTTTTTGGAAAAGCATAAAATTTAAATAATATATATATATATATACGTTTTTCTTTTGTTATGAAAATAGAGGATGAAATTTTGTGTATTGCATTGTGAACTTAATATATACATAGTCGTCCGGGAAATAGCATATTTAGTTTTCTTTCAAAAGGTTAAATACTTATAGAATATCAACCTCTCCTTATGAATTTTTCACATTCTAAAGCTATTAGAGCTTTACCTTATACATATCCATGTGGCAAACTATAACATGTTGCAAAGCAGTTTATGTTCGTCATAAACTGGTAATTGTTCGTCTATTGATTTTATTTCGTAGATTTATAATAATTTGTGCAAGTTTAACTATATATCTTACTAGTTATATTTCGGTCACTGAGTATAATACAAAAGGAGAACTATTTTGTATGCATACCAAATGCCGACTAAAAACAAAATCAATTTTATTTTAAATTTTATTTCGATTTTAACGAAATAAACATATATATTTCGCAAATTGATAATGTCTCTTTTTAACTGCAATGATTTGTATAAGCCAAATTTCAAATAATACAAACCAATAATTTGAAGGCGGTACAAATGATTACAAATCCTAACAAACATAAAATGTAATTGCATATAGATCAGCTGTGTTATCATTTCTATAAAAATCAATTTCAATGTTGGTATTAGTTTACGTTTCTAAATATATGTAAAACAAGTTTTGGTTGACCTATCTTGAATTTAAAAAACAAATTGACAATTTTACAATTTTATTTAGAACCAATTAACTTAACAATTTTCAGGCTCACTAATATAACTCGCTAACACTATAACACACCGGAATGATATATATATGAAATGTATTTAATCTATTACGTATAGATTAATTAAATTAATTAAAATTAATTTTGACCAAATCAAATATTTTTAATTAAAAAAAAAAATCACATAATTCTGTCTTCATTGTCTGATGTGATGAAAATAATTTTATGGATATTCTTTTCACAAGTTCCTTATTTAGTTTGATACCGCGGTTCATTGAAGCGAACGTCTTTACAAACGTTACTAATAATTACAACGCCACCGTCAATTTTTGTCGTTGTCATTAATTTTTAGATTTTCATTTGGTAATGATTACTTCGAAAGGTTTTCTCTCTTTAGATATTATATAATCGAAATTGATTAGCCTGTGAAAATTCAAAAATATTTCCGTTACAATAAATTAAAAAAATATAGGCTTATATTAGACTCAGATCTTTGAATTGATTCAAATCAACAGATCATATTCGATTTTACCGGACCATAATTCATCATTTTTATTTGTTCTATTTATTTAGTTTGTTTATTTATTTTATTTATTTATCAACTTAGAATGTACATTATTATGTTTGTATACCTATAAGTAATTGTAAAGCAATATTTTCTACAAATTTTCCAGTTTAAAAATTTGTCTATATTTATACACATATGTATTCTTAAAAAAAAAAAAAAAAAAATGCAATAAAACAATTCCTATAAAATACATCTTACTATAAGGATATATCAACTCATCTGTTACTAGGGAGCTTCTTTGATGATATATATATATATATATATATATATATATATATATATATATATATGTATATATATATATATATATATATATATATATATATATATATATATATATATATATATATATATATATATGTATATATATATATATATATATATATATATATATATATATATATATATATATATATATATATATATATCATCAAAGAATCTCCTGTACTTTTTTAAAGTACTTTTTGACAGTGGCACACGGCGTTTTACGTTTTTCTTGATTTTTCTTGAAAATGCTAAATTTTGAAGTCCTCTTTCTCAAAAACCACTTAACCGATTTGAATGTTTTATATCTCAAATGGAAGGAAATGAATGGATCTTATTAATAACGTTACAATTTATTAAAAAGTTGTTTATTAAAGAAAAAATGAGTTGTTTTGAAAAATGTCATTTCCCGTTATTTTCGACCCGAATGAGTTATCACTTTTTTTATTTTTTTTTCAAAACTTATTTATTTATCAAACAAATAAAAAAATAAAAAAGTAGTCCTATCTTTCATTTTTAAAATATGTTTTTTGAATATTTCAGGATCTGAATATTTTAAACCAAAAATCAAAAAAATCTATCAAACTTTTAGTTTGTATCTGAGTATCTGCTATTTGTTTTACTGAGCTATATCTAATTTATTTTGAATTTTTATATTTCTACCTAAGAAATAAATAACAGGTAAATAAATTTTTGAATCTTACAAAATAAAGGCGGATCCAGGTATTTTTGAAAACATCTTCCCAACATAAATTCATGGCTTTTGTATTTCGTACGGGCTTCTTTTAATTATTATTACTTCGGAAAGAAAATCTGGGCGAACCTAGAGATTTTTATGTCATTCGTAACGTAGAGTTTGAAGTTAAATTTACAAAAGTGGAAATATCATATATTCAGTATGAAAGTTAAGTGTGTAAAGTGCCTTATATACAAAGATCAATCGTGTAGTCGAAAAGTCAATGATTATATAATTAATTTAGCTAATCTACAAGGGATAACCATGAATAAAGAACAGACAATTTGCAAAAAAATGCTATTTGGTGATTTATAAAAGTAAATCAAGTGGTGATAACGAAGAAGGACACATTTTTTCTCAAGATATTGGTTTGGATCGAGAATGTTTACTTGCTTCTTCTGTAAGTTCATCAAATGGGGAGCAATACATTCATCCGGATATTTCATCATTCAACAATACTGTAAAATCAATGCATGGTTCTCCTTTATTAAATAAGAAAATGAGAAGTGAAAACTATAAACAACAAAATTTCAAGAAGTTTCCGCGAAAATTTTTGAGGAAATATTTATGCTTTCTGCGCAGTTCCGGGCATGCCGTAAATGACATACCAGGCGATAGTATTGAAATGATGCAACAATTACGAGAAAAATATGGAATGTCTACAACAACAAATGAAAAGTATAAGATTTTAACATCGGTACTAAAAAGCAGGCCTGTTCAAAAAATTCAAGATGCGTTTGGTGTGTCTTATTATATGGCAAATAGAGCAAAACCGATTCAAAAAGAAAAAGGTATCATGTCAACACCGAACACCAAACTGGGATCAACAACTCTTAATCAAGAAATAGCATTGTTGGTGCAGAAATTTTATGAAGATAATAAAATAAGTCGAGTATGTGCAGGAAAACGAGATTTCGAGACAGTGTCATCAGAAGGAGTTATTATTACAAATAAGCGTAGATTGGTTCTTTGTAATTTGAAGGAAGCTCATCAAATATTTAAAATATTAAACCTATCCAAATTGGATTTTCTAGTTTTGCTGCACTTCGTCCAGGGTACTGCGTATTAGCGAGCTCTAGCGGCACACATACTATTTGCGTCTGCATATATCATCAAAATATTAAATTTATATTTTAAAATCAAATCTCTGAACCTTTTATCATACGAAGTGGGAAGTAATCAAGATCTTATTTCGCAGATTATTTGCGCTATTCCAAGCACATTAGGCTATTTAAACGAATGTCCAACCTGCCCGGGAATATTCTTAAGAATTTATCGATAATATTCTTATGAACTTATCTGCAAAACAACAAGCAGATTACCTGAAATGTAGAAAATTAAATGTAGCAACTGATGAATATATAGTTATATGTGACTTTTCTGAAAACTATTCATTTGTAGTTCAGGATGCGGTTCAAGGATTTCATTGGGAAACTGGTCATACGATGGAAAACGATAGTAGTTTGGAATTCACAAGTTTGATACCTTTATCTGAGGCACCAAAACATAATCATGTAGCTGTGAGATTGTTTATTACCGGCCTAGTTAATTTTATAAAGGAAAAATTACGGCACGTTACGAAAATTTGCTTTCTTTCCGATGGATCTGGGGCTCAGTACAAAAACAAAATGAATTTCTACAATCTATGTAATTTCAACGAGGATTTCGATATGGAAGCAAAATGGCATTTTTTTGCAATTTGCAACGGAAAAGGACCTTGTGATGCATTATGAGGAGTTCTCAAGAGGAATGCTGCTAGAGCGAGTTTAGAAAGACCATTTGAAAACCAAATAACTACGCCACTTGAACTCTATTCATGGGCTGTGGAAAAAGAATCAAAATTAAACTATTTATTTTTTACTAATAAAGATTATAATGTAATAGAAAAATAATTAAAAATAGATATAGCTCAGGAGAACAAATAGCAGATACTCATAAATATCATAGATTTTGTCCAATTAATAAGGCATCTTTAGATATTAGAAAATTTTCATTTTGCTTAAAGCAGAAACTTTTTGATATTGAATAATAAAGATTATATTAACAACCAATTTAGGGTTTTATTGCCAAAAGTCTAAGTTACAGTGAACAATTCAAGAAAAATTATCAAAGAAAAAGTTTGATAGATTTTTTTGATTTTTGGTTTAAAATATTCAGATCCTGAAATATTCAAAAATCATATTTTAAAAATGAAAGATGGGACTACTTTTTTATTTTTTTATTTGTTTGATAAATAAATAAGTTTTGAAAAAAAAATAAAAAAGTGATAACTCGTTGGGGTCGAAAATAACGGGAAATGACATTTTTCAAAACAACACATTTTTTCTGTTGTTTATTAAAACTTTTTAAAAATTGTAACGTTATTAATAAAATATTCAAATCGGTTAAGTGGTTTTTGAGAAAGAGGACTTCAAAATTTAGCATTTTCAAGAAAAATCAAGAAAAACGTAAAACGCCGTGTGCCACTGTCAAAAAGTACTTTAAAAAAGTACAGGAGATTCTTTGATGATGATATATATATATATATATATATATATATATATATATATATATATATATATATATATATATATATATATCATCAAAGAAGCTCCCTAGTAACAGATGAGTTGATATATCCTTATAGTAAGATGTATTTTATAGTAATTGTTTTATTGCATTTTGTTTTTTTTTTTTTTTTTTAAGAATACATATGTGTATAAATATAGACAAATTTTTAAACTGGAAAATTTGTAGAAAATATTGCTTTACAATTACTTATAGGTATACAAATATAATAATGTACATTCTAAGTTGATAAATAAATAAAATAAATAAACAAACTAAATAAATAGAACAAATAAAAATGATGAATTATGGTCCGGTAAAATCGAATATGATCTGTTGATTGGAATCAATTCAAAGATCTGAGTCTAATATAAGCCTATATTTTTTTAATTTATTGTAACGGAAATATTTTTGAATTTTCACAGGCTAATCAATTTCGATTATATAATATCTAAAGAGAGAAAACCTTTCGAAGTAATCATTACCAAATGAAAATCTAAAAATTTATGACAACGACAAAAATTGACGGTGGCGTTGTAATTATTAGTAACGTTTGTAAAGACGTTCGCTTCAATGAACCGCAGTATCAAACTGAATAAGGAACTTGTGAAAAGAATATGTATAAAATTATTTTCATCACATCAGACAATGAAGACAGAATTATGTGAATTTTTTTTTTTTAATTAAAAATATTTGATTTGATCAAAATTAATTTTAATTAATTTAATTAATCTATACGTAATAGATTAAATACATTTCATATATATCATTCCGGTGTGTTATAGTGTTAGCGAGTTATATTAGTGAGCCTGAAAATTGTTAAGTTAATTGGTTCTAAATAAAATTGTAAAATTGTCAATTTGTTTTTTAAATTCAAGATAGGTCAACCAAAACTTGTTTTACATATATTTAGAAACGTAAATTGATTTCTATAGAAATGATAACACAGCTGATCTATATGCAATTACATTTTATGTTTGTTAGGATTTGTAATCATTTGTACCGCCTTCAAATTATTGGTTTGTATTATTTGAAATTTGGCTTATACAAATCATTGCAGTTAAAAAGAGACATTATCAATTTGCGAAATATATATGTTTATTTCGTTAAAATCGAAATAAAATTTAAAATAAAATTGATTTTGTTTTTAGTCGGCATTTGGTATGCATACAAAATAGTTCTTTATTTGTATTGTATTCAGTGATTTTGTGTTACAGTATACACGCAGTACGCACATACTCGTATATAGACGAGACAAAGAAAAAAATAGTAAAATGGGAAAATGTTTATATTAATTATTATTTAAAATTTTATAAACTTTTGCCCGTGACTATATATTGCAATTATTTTATTTAATATTTATATTATATAAATATATATATAAATATATAATATACAACTATAAACATATATATATACATATATATATATGAATATAATTCTATCTCTGATCAAAGTTTCCTGTAAATGTGTGTGTGTGTGCGTGTGTGTGTGTGTGTGTGTGTGTGTGTGTGTGTGTGTGTGTGTGTGTGTGTGTGTGTGTGTGTGTGTGTGTGTCAGTGGCGTTTTCTTCGGGTGTTCTTGTCGTTCGGCGAACGCCTTTAAAAGATTATATATTTGCAACATTTCATATCAATTTCGAGCAACTCAAAATTATTATTTATTAATTTTTTTAAATAACCTTTAACCTTAAATTAAATAAATTAAATTATTTTTTAATGGTAATGTTAAATTACATAATGCATTATAATTATATCATTAAACAAAAATATATTTTGCTCGTGTGATCTAGCCTGGTCAAAACGATATACTATTTCTCCTTATTTAATCAATCAATCAATACCATATTGAATACAAATTGGTGTACGAGATGCATATTTTATATACGCGTCTACAATGGATTTAAAGAGGAGAAATTTGGTTCATTTGTTCGTTTGTTCGACAGAACGTAATCCCATATTAGTATGCTATTTTTGATATTATGTTCAATGGCATTAGTAGGGGGAGAGATACTATTTTGTGTTTTCTTTTGATTTATCTTATTCGCATCTATTTAATGAGCTAGGTTCGGAGCTCAAGCTATGCTAAATTTTAACGCGGTCTTCACAAATGTACAGATAAATATCGCGCTAAAACAAATGTGTAGAGATTGATTTTGACATATCTAGTTTGCTTATGTCTTTTGATTTCAAATTTCAATGGTGTTGTTATTTTAAATTTTTTTTTGTGCTTTATTTTAAATTTTGGAGCTTTTTACGATTTTTGGTCTTGGTTGGTCATTATTCTCTTCACTTTCATGTGGTAATCCGAAATCATGTACATTATCAAAATCATCAATTTCAACATCCTCCATTTTACGTCAAATATGTTTTCGTATTTGAAAAAAAATTGCATATCAAAAGTGTATTGCTTTAGTTAATTTTTTTTCAATTTACAACAACAAGTAATACACTTCATGTACGCTTAAAACAAAAACCTTATGAAATGTCAAAATTTGGCATTTATTATGTACCGTGCAGATAAATCGACGCGAAAATATTGGAGACTTCAGAGTAGTGTCATATTTTCTACAATCCGACAAACTATGTTTACCATCAGTTTTTTCCGTCGAGCTGCATATCGGTAAGCGAAACTGTTTGGGAAAATTGTTTATCCTGCTCTTAGCTAGCTAAATTTTATGTCAAAAAATTAGTATGTACAATTTATCTTAGCTCAAACTGCGTATCGATCTACAAGCGCAACTATATGTTGCAATTTCCAAATTTATTTAAAAGCCCTGGTAGCATTTTTCCTAAACAATCTATTACATGCTATAGCTTTAGTATCATGTATCATATCTGTATATGCATTTTTATTTAAGTAAACAACCAGGAAACGCCACTGGTGTGTGTATGTGTATGTGTGTGCATGTGTGTGTGTATGTGTGTGAACAACAAGGATATAAACTTATCTATTAAATATTAAAATGTACATAACATTTATTTGTCTGATTTGATAAATTTTTTAAAACACATTAAAGTTAAGTATTACGTTTATTGCTTTTTAATGTTACTCGATTTTTTGTGATTTTTACTTATGTCGATGTTCATTGGCGAAAAAATTGATCTAGATTTGATCTCGATTTGATATTTGACCGATACGCAGTTTCATTGGAGAAAAACAATTGATC
>CAUVYK010000005.1:0-17500 GCA_963556175.1 Tipula confusa
ATTATCAACCGATTTTTAAGTTTGATATCTTAATCGACAGCTCTTTTGTTGTCTATAAATTGTATTAAAAAAGATTTTAATTTTTTTGCTTATAAATTAAAAAAAAATAATTTAATTGATAAATAAATTATTTTTTGATGGACGATAGTCCATAAAAGTCAAAGTTATTGACCGATTCAAAAGTTTGATATCTTAATCAAAAGCCATGCTACTACGCATAAATATTGATTATGAAAATTATAACATTTGGTTTAAAAAAATAGTTTTTCGGTATGGATACATTTATTATAAACTACTTTGAAGCTCATATAAAGTTGAATAAACGGCAAAGATTATCAACCGATTTTTAAGTTTGATATCTTAATCGACAGCTCTTTTGTTGTCTATAAATTGTATTAAAAAAGATTTTAAGATTTTTGCTTATAAATTAAAAAAAAATAATTTAATTGATAAATAAATTATTTTTTGATGGACGATAGTCCATAAAAGTAAAAGTTACTGACCGATTCAAAACTTTGATATCTTAATCAAAAGCCATGCTACTACGCATAAATATTGATTATGAAAATTATAACATTTGGTTTAAAAAAATAGTTTTTCGGTAAGGATACATTTATTATAAACTACTTTGAAGCTCATATAAAGTTGAATAAACGGCAAAGATTATCAACCGATTTTTTAATTTGATATCTTAATCGACAGCTCTTTTGTTGTCTATAAATTGTATTAAAAAAGATTTTAATTTTTTTGCTTATAAATTAAAAAAAAATAATTTAATTGATAAATAAATTATTTTTTGATGGACGATAGTCCATAAAAGTCAAAGTTACTGACCGATTCAAAAGTTTGATATCTTAATCAAAAGCCATGCTACTACGCATAAATATTGATTATAAAAATTATAACATTTAGTTTAAAAAAATAGTTTTTCGATATGGATACATTTATTATAAACTACTTTGAAGCTCATATAAAGTTGAATAAACGGCAAAGACTATCAACCGATGTTTAAGTTTGATATCTTAATCGACAGCTCTTTTGTTGTCTATAAATTGTATTAAAAAAGATTTTAAACTTTTTGCTTACAAATTAAAAAAAAAAAAATTAATTGATAAATAAATTATTTTTTGATGGACGATAGTCCATAAAAGTAAAAGTTACTGACCGATTCAAAAGTTTGATATCTCAATCAAAAGCCATGCTACTACGCAAGAATATTAATTATGAAAATTATAACATTTGGTTAAAAAAAATAGTTTTTCGGTATGGATACATTTATTATAAACTACTTTGAAGCTCATATAAAGTTGAATAAACGGCATAGATTATCAACCGATTTTTAAGTTTGATATCTTAATCGACAGCTCTTTTGTTGTCTATAAATTGTATTAAAAAAGATTTTAAGATTTTTGCTTATAAATTAAAAAATAATAATTTAATTGATAAATAAATTATTTTTTGATGGACGATAGTCCATAAAAGTAAAAGTTACTGACCGATTCAAAAGTTTGATATCTCAATCAAAAGCCATGCTACTACGCAAGAATATTAATTATGAAAATTATAACATTTGGTTTAAAAAAATAGTTTTTCGGTATGGATACATTTATTATAAACTACTTTGAAGCTCATATAAAGTTGAATAAACGGCAAAGATTATCAACCGATTTTTAAGTTTGATATCTTAATCGACAGCTCTTTTGATGTCTATAAATTGTATTAAAAAAGATTTTAAACTTTTTGCTTATAAATGAAAAAAAAATAATTTAATTGATAAATAAATTATTTTTTTGATGGACGATAGTCCATAAAAGTCAAAGTTACTGACCGATTCAAAAGTTTGATATCTTAATCGACAGCTCTTTTGTTGTCTATAAATTTTTTTAAAAAAGATTTTAAACTTTTTGCTTACAAGTTAAAAAAAAAATAGTTTAATTGATAAATAAATAATTTTTGATGGACGATAGTCCAATTTTCAACATCTTAATATTTTCAAAATTAAATAAATAAATAAATTAATTATTTAATAAATAATTTTTGATGGACGATAGTCCATAAAAGTCAAAGTTATTGACCGATTCAAAAGTTTGATATCTTAATCAAAAGCCATGCTACTACGCATAAATATTGATTATGAAAATTATAACATTTGGTTTAAAAAAATAGTTTTTCGGTATGGATACATTTATTATAAACTACTTTGAAGCTCATATAAAGTTGAATAAACGGCAAAGATTATCAACCGATGTTTAAGTTTGATATCTTAATCGACAGCTCTTTTGTTGTCTATAAATTGTATTAAAAAAGATTTTAAACTTTTTGCTTATAAATTAAAAAAAAATAATTTAATTGATAAATAAATTATTTTTTGATGGACGATAGTTCATAAAAGTCAAAGTTACTGACCGATTCAAAAGTTTGATATCTTAATCAAAAGCCATGCTACTACGCATAAATATTGATTATGAAAATTATAACATTTGGTTTAAAAAAATAGTTTTTCGGTATGGATACATTTATTATAAACTACTTTGAAGCTCATATAAAGTTGAATAAACGGCAAAGATTATCAACCGATTTTTAAGTTTGATATCTTAATCGACAGCTCTTTTGTTGTCTATAAATTGTATTAAAAAAGATTTTAATTTTTTTGCTTATAAATTAAAAAAAAATAATTTAATTGATAAATAAATTATTTTTTGATGGACGATAGTCCATAAAAGTCAAAGTTACTGACCGATTCAAAAGTTTGATATCTTAATCAAAAGCCATGCTACTACGCATAAATATTGATTATGAAAATTATAACATTTGGTTTAAAAAAATAGTTTTTCGGTATGGATACATTTATTATAAACTACTTTGAAGCTCATATAAAGTTGAATAAACGGCAAAGATTATCAACCGATGTTTAAGTTTGATATCTTAATCGACAGCTCTTTTGTTGTCTATAAATTGTATTAAAAAAGATTTTAAACTTTTTGCTTATAAATTAAAAAAAAATAATTTAATTGATAAATAAATTATTTTTTGATGGACGATAGTTCATAAAAGTCAAAGTTACTGACCGATTCAAAAGTTTGATATCTTAATCAAAAGCCATGCTACTACGCATAAATATTGATTATGAAAATTATAACATTTGGTTTAAAAAAATAGTTTTTCGGTATGGATACATTTATTATAAACTACTTTGAAGCTCATATAAAGTTGAATAAACGGCAAAGATTATCAACCGATTTTTAAGTTTGATATCTTAATCGACAGCTCTTTTGTTGTCTATAAATTGTATTAAAAAAGATTTTAAACTTTTTGCTTATAAATTAAAAAAAAATAATTTAATTGATAAATAAATTATTTTTTGATGGACGATAGTCCATAAAAGTCAAAGTTATTGACCGATTCAAAAGTTTGATATCTTAATCAAAAGCCATGCTACTACGCATAAATATTGATTATGAAAATTATAACATTTGGTTTAAAAAAATAGTTTTTCGGTATGGATACATTTATTATAAACTACTTTGAAGCTCATATAAAGTTGAATAAACGGCAAAGATTATCAACCGATTTTTAAGTTTGATATCTTAATCGACAGCTCTTTTGTTGTCTATAAATTGTATTAAAAAAGATTTTAATTTTTTTGCTTATAAATTAAAAAAAAATAATTTAATTGATAAATAAATTATTTTTTGATGGACGATAGTCCATAAAAGTCAAAGTTATTGACCGATTCAAAAGTTTGATATCTTAATCAAAAGCCATGCTACTACGCATAAATATTGATTATGAAAATTATAACATTTGGTTTAAAAAAATAGTTTTTCGGTATGGATACATTTATTATAAACTACTTTGAAGCTCATATAAAGTTGAATAAACGGCAAAGATTATCAACCGATTTTTAAGTTTGATATCTTAATCGACAGCTCTTTTGTTGTCTATAAATTGTATTAAAAAAGATTTTAAACTTTTTGCTTATAAATTAAAAAAAAATAATTTAATTGATAAATAAATTATTTTTTGATGGACGATAGTCCATAAAAGTCAAAGTTATTGACCGATTCAAAAGTTTGATATCTTAATCAAAAGCCATGCTACTACGCATAAATATTGATTATGAAAATTATAACATTTGGTTTAAAAAAATAGTTTTTTGCTTATAAATTAAAAAAAAATAATTTAATTGATAAATAAATTATTTTTTGATGGACGATAGTCCATAAAAGTCAAAGTTACTGACCGATTCAAAAGTTTGATATCTTAATCAAAAGCCATGCTACTACGCATAAATATTGATTATAAAAATTATAACATTTAGTTTAAAAAAATAGTTTTTCGATATGGATACATTTATTATAAACTACTTTGAAGCTCATATAAAGTTGAATAAACGGCAAAGATTATCAACCGATGTTTAAGTTTGATATCTTAATCGACAGCTCTTTTGTTGTCTATAAATTGTATTAAAAAAGATTTTAATTTTTTTGCTTATAAATTAAAAAAAAATAATTTAATTGATAAATAAATTATTTTTTGATGGACGATAGTCCATAAAAGTCAAAGTTATTGACCGATTCAAAAGTTTGATATCTTAATCAAAAGCCATGCTACTACGCATAAATATTGATTATGAAAATTATAACATTTGGTTTAAAAAAATAGTTTTTCGGTATGGATACATTTATTATAAACTACTTTGAAGCTCATATAAAGTTGAATAAACGGCAAAGATTATCAACCGATTTTTAAGTTTGATATCTTAATCGACAGCTCTTTTGTTGTCTATAAATTGTATTAAAAAAGATTTTAAGATTTTTGCTTATAAATTAAAAAAAAATAATTTAATTGATAAATAAATTATTTTTTGATGGACGATAGTCCATAAAAGTCAAAGTTATTGACCGATTCAAAAGTTTGATATCTTAATCAAAAGCCATGCTACTACGCATAAATATTGATTATGAAAATTATAACATTTGGTTTAAAAAAATAGTTTTTCGGTATGGATACATTTATTATAAACTACTTTGAAGCTCATATAAAGTTGAATAAACGGCAAAGATTATCAACCGATTTTTAAGTTTGATATCTTAATCGACAGCTCTTTTGATGTCTATAAATTGTATTAAAAAAGATTTTAAACTTTTTGCTTATAAATGAAAAAAAAATAATTTAATTGATAAATAAATTATTTTTTTGATGGACGATAGTCCATAAAAGTCAAAGTTACTGACCGATTCAAAAGTTTGATATCTTAATCGACAGCTCTTTTGTTGTCTATAAATTTTTTTAAAAAAGATTTTAAACTTTTTGCTTACAAGTTAAAAAAAAAATAGTTTAATTGATAAATAAATAATTTTTGATGGACGATAGTCCAATTTTCAACATCTTAATATTTTCAAAATTAAATAAATAAATAAATTAATTATTTAATAAATAATTTTTGATGGACGATAGTCCATAAAAGTCAAAGTTATTGACCGATTCAAAAGTTTGATATCTTAATCAAAAGCCATGCTACTACGCATAAATATTGATTATGAAAATTATAACATTTGGTTTAAAAAAATAGTTTTTCGGTATGGATACATTTATTATAAACTACTTTGAAGCTCATATAAAGTTGAATAAACGGCAAAGATTATCAACCGATGTTTAAGTTTGATATCTTAATCGACAGCTCTTTTGTTGTCTATAAATTGTATTAAAAAAGATTTTAAACTTTTTGCTTATAAATTAAAAAAAAATAATTTAATTGATAAATAAATTATTTTTTGATGGACGATAGTTCATAAAAGTCAAAGTTACTGACCGATTCAAAAGTTTGATATCTTAATCAAAAGCCATGCTACTACGCATAAATATTGATTATGAAAATTATAACATTTGGTTTAAAAAAATAGTTTTTCGGTATGGATACATTTATTATAAACTACTTTGAAGCTCATATAAAGTTGAATAAACGGCAAAGATTATCAACCGATTTTTAAGTTTGATATCTTAATCGACAGCTCTTTTGTTGTCTATAAATTGTATTAAAAAAGATTTTAATTTTTTTGCTTATAAATTAAAAAAAAATAATTTAATTGATAAATAAATTATTTTTTGATGGACGATAGTCCATAAAAGTCAAAGTTACTGACCGATTCAAAAGTTTGATATCTTAATCAAAAGCCATGCTACTACGCATAAATATTGATTATGAAAATTATAACATTTGGTTTAAAAAAATAGTTTTTCGGTATGGATACATTTATTATAAACTACTTTGAAGCTCATATAAAGTTGAATAAACGGCAAAGATTATCAACCGATGTTTAAGTTTGATATCTTAATCGACAGCTCTTTTGTTGTCTATAAATTGTATTAAAAAAGATTTTAAACTTTTTGCTTATAAATTAAAAAAAAATAATTTAATTGATAAATAAATTATTTTTTGATGGACGATAGTTCATAAAAGTCAAAGTTACTGACCGATTCAAAAGTTTGATATCTTAATCAAAAGCCATGCTACTACGCATAAATATTGATTATGAAAATTATAACATTTGGTTTAAAAAAATAGTTTTTCGGTAAGGATACATTTATTATAAACTACTTTGAAGCTCATATAAAGTTGAATAAACGGCAAAGATTATCAACCGATTTTTTAATTTGATATCTTAATCGACAGCTCTTTTGTTGTCTATAAATTGTATTAAAAAAGATTTTAAACTTTTTGCTTATAAATTAAAAAAAAATAATTTAATTGATAAATAAATTATTTTTTGATGGACGATAGTCCATAAAAGTCAAAGTTATTGACCGATTCAAAAGTTTGATATCTTAATCAAAAGCCATGCTACTACGCATAAATATTGATTATGAAAATTATAACATTTGGTTTAAAAAAATAGTTTTTCGGTAAGGATACATTTATTATAAACTACTTTGAAGCTCATATAAAGTTGAATAAACGGCAAAGATTATCAACCGATATTTAAGTTTGATATCTTAATCGACAGCTCTTTTGTTGTCTATAAATTGTATTAAAAAAGATTTTAAACTTTTTGCTTATAAATTAAAAAAAAATAATTTAATTGATAAATAAATTATTTTTTGATGGACGATAGTCCATAAAAGTCAAAGTTATTGACCGATTCAAAAGTTTGATATCTTAATCAAAAGCCATGCTACTACGCATAAATATTGATTATGAAAATTATAACATTTGGTTTAAAAAAATAGTTTTTCGGTATGGATACATTTATTATAAACTACTTTGAAGCTCATATAAAGTTGAATAAACGGCAAAGATTATCAACCGATTTTTAAGTTTGATATCTTAATCGACAGCTCTTTTGTTGTCTATAAATTGTATTAAAAAAGATTTTAATTTTTTTGCTTATAAATTAAAAAAAAATAATTTAATTGATAAATAAATTATTTTTTGATGGACGATAGTCCATAAAAGTCAAAGTTATTGACCGATTCAAAAGTTTGATATCTTAATCAAACGCCATGCTACTACGCATAAATATTGATTATGAAAATTATAACATTTGGTTTAAAAAAATAGTTTTTCGGTATGGATACATTTATTATAAACTACTTTGAAGCTCATATAAAGTTGAATAAACGGCAAAGATTATCAACCGATTTTTAAGTTTGATATCTTAATCGACAGCTCTTTTGTTGTCTATAAATTGTATTAAAAAAGATTTTAAGATTTTTGCTTATAAATTAAAAAAAAATAATTTAATTGATAAATAAATTATTTTTTGATGGACGATAGTCCATAAAAGTAAAAGTTACTGACCGATTCAAAACTTTGATATCTTAATCAAAAGCCATGCTACTACGCATAAATATTGATTATGAAAATTATAACATTTGGTTTAAAAAAATAGTTTTTCGGTAAGGATACATTTATTATAAACTACTTTGAAGCTCATATAAAGTTGAATAAACGGCAAAGATTATCAACCGATTTTTTAATTTGATATCTTAATCGACAGCTCTTTTGTTGTCTATAAATTGTATTAAAAAAGATTTTAATTTTTTTGCTTATAAATTAAAAAAAAATAATTTAATTGATAAATAAATTATTTTTTGATGGACGATAGTCCATAAAAGTCAAAGTTACTGACCGATTCAAAAGTTTGATATCTTAATCAAAAGCCATGCTACTACGCATAAATATTGATTATAAAAATTATAACATTTAGTTTAAAAAAATAGTTTTTCGATATGGATACATTTATTATAAACTACTTTGAAGCTCATATAAAGTTGAATAAACGGCAAAGACTATCAACCGATGTTTAAGTTTGATATCTTAATCGACAGCTCTTTTGTTGTCTATAAATTGTATTAAAAAAGATTTTAAACTTTTTGCTTACAAATTAAAAAAAAAAAAATTAATTGATAAATAAATTATTTTTTGATGGACGATAGTCCATAAAAGTAAAAGTTACTGACCGATTCAAAAGTTTGATATCTCAATCAAAAGCCATGCTACTACGCAAGAATATTAATTATGAAAATTATAACATTTGGTTAAAAAAAATAGTTTTTCGGTATGGATACATTTATTATAAACTACTTTGAAGCTCATATAAAGTTGAATAAACGGCATAGATTATCAACCGATTTTTAAGTTTGATATCTTAATCGACAGCTCTTTTGTTGTCTATAAATTGTATTAAAAAAGATTTTAAGATTTTTGCTTATAAATTAAAAAATAATAATTTAATTGATAAATAAATTATTTTTTGATGGACGATAGTCCATAAAAGTCAAAGTTATTGACCGATTCAAAAGTTTGATATCTTAATCAAAAGCCATGCTACTACGCATAAATATTGATTATGAAAATTATAACATTTGGTTTAAAAAAATAGTTTTTCGGTATGGATACATTTATTATAAACTACTTTGAAGCTCATATAAAGTTGAATAAACGGCAAAGATTATCAACCGATTTTTAAGTTTGATATCTTAATCGACAGCTCTTTTGTTGTCTATAAATTGTATTAAAAAAGATTTTAAACTTTTTGCTTATAAATTAAAAAAAAATAATTTAATTGATAAATAAATTATTTTTTGATGGACGATAGTCCATAAAAGTCAAAGTTATTGACCGATTCAAAAGTTTGATATCTTAATCAAAAGCCATGCTACTACGCATAAATATTGATTATGAAAATTATAACATTTGGTTTAAAAAAATAGTTTTTTGCTTATAAATTAAAAAAAAATAATTTAATTGATAAATAAATTATTTTTTGATGGACAATAGTCCATAAAAGTCAAAGTTACTGACCGATTCAAAAGTTTGATATCTTAATCAAAAGCCATGCTACTACGCATAAATATTGATTATAAAAATTATAACATTTAGTTTAAAAAAATAGTTTTTCGATATGGATACATTTATTATAAACTACTTTGAAGCTCATATAAAGTTGAATAAACGGCAAAGATTATCAACCGATGTTTAAGTTTGATATCTTAATCGACAGCTCATAATTTTTGATGGACGATAGTCCAATTTTCAACATCTTAATATTTTCAAAATTAAATAAATAAATAAATTAATTATTTAATAAATAATTTTTGATGGACGATAGTCCATAAAAGTCAAAGTTATTGACCGATTCAAAAGTTTGATATCTTAATCAAAAGCCATGCTACTACGCATAAATATTGATTATGAAAATTATAACATTTGGTTTAAAAAAATAGTTTTTCGGTATGGATACATTTATTATAAACTACTTTGAAGCTCATATAAAGTTGAATAAACGGCAAAGATTATCAACCGATGTTTAAGTTTGATATCTTAATCGACAGCTCTTTTGTTGTCTATAAATTGTATTAAAAAAGATTTTAAACTTTTTGCTTATAAATTAAAAAAAAATAATTTAATTGATAAATAAATTATTTTTTGATGGACGATAGTTCATAAAAGTCAAAGTTACTGACCGATTCAAAAGTTTGATATCTTAATCAAAAGCCATGCTACTACGCATAAATATTGATTATGAAAATTATAACATTTGGTTTAAAAAAATAGTTTTTCGGTAAGGATACATTTATTATAAACTACTTTGAAGCTCATATAAAGTTGAATAAACGGCAAAGATTATCAACCGATATTTAAGTTTGATATCTTAATCGACAGCTCTTTTGTTGTCTATAAATTGTATTAAAAAAGATTTTAAACTTTTTGCTTATAAATTAAAAAAAAATAATTTAATTGATAAATAAATTATTTTTTGATGGACGATAGTCCATAAAAGTCAAAGTTATTGACCGATTCAAAAGTTTGATATCTTAATCAAAAGCCATGCTACTACGCATAAATATTGATTATGAAAATTATAACATTTGGTTTAAAAAAATAGTTTTTCGGTATGGATACATTTATTATAAACTACTTTGAAGCTCATATAAAGTTGAATAAACGGCAAAGATTATCAACCGATTTTTAAGTTTGATATCTTAATCGACAGCTCTTTTGTTGTCTATAAATTGTATTAAAAAAGATTTTAATTTTTTTGCTTATAAATTAAAAAAAAATAATTTAATTGATAAATAAATTATTTTTTGATGGACGATAGTCCATAAAAGTCAAAGTTACTGACCGATTCAAAAGTTTGATATCTTAATCAAAAGCCATGCTACTACGCATAAATATTGATTATAAAAATTATAACATTTAGTTTAAAAAAATAGTTTTTCGATATGGATACATTTATTATAAACTACTTTGAAGCTCATATAAAGTTGAATAAACGGCAAAGACTATCAACCGATGTTTAAGTTTGATATCTTAATCGACAGCTCTTTTGTTGTCTATAAATTGTATTAAAAAAGATTTTAAACTTTTTGCTTACAAATTAAAAAAAAAAAAATTAATTGATAAATAAATTATTTTTTGATGGACGATAGTCCATAAAAGTAAAAGTTACTGACCGATTCAAAAGTTTGATATCTCAATCAAAAGCCATGCTACTACGCAAGAATATTAATTATGAAAATTATAACATTTGGTTAAAAAAAATAGTTTTTCGGTATGGATACATTTATTATAAACTACTTTGAAGCTCATATAAAGTTGAATAAACGGCATAGATTATCAACCGATTTTTAAGTTTGATATCTTAATCGACAGCTCTTTTGTTGTCTATAAATTGTATTAAAAAAGATTTTAAGATTTTTGCTTATAAATTAAAAAATAATAATTTAATTGATAAATAAATTATTTTTTGATGGACGATAGTCCATAAAAGTCAAAGTTATTGACCGATTCAAAAGTTTGATATCTTAATCAAAAGCCATGCTACTACGCATAAATATTGATTATGAAAATTATAACATTTGGTTTAAAAAAATAGTTTTTCGGTATGGATACATTTATTATAAACTACTTTGAAGCTCATATAAAGTTGAATAAACGGCAAAGATTATCAACCGATTTTTAAGTTTGATATCTTAATCGACAGCTCTTTTGTTGTCTATAAATTGTATTAAAAAAGATTTTAAACTTTTTGCTTATAAATTAAAAAAAAATAATTTAATTGATAAATAAATTATTTTTTGATGGACGATAGTCCATAAAAGTCAAAGTTATTGACCGATTCAAAAGTTTGATATCTTAATCAAAAGCCATGCTACTACGCATAAATATTGATTATGAAAATTATAACATTTAGTTTAAAAAAATAGTTTTTTGCTTATAAATTAAAAAAAAATAATTTAATTGATAAATAAATTATTTTTTGATGGACAATAGTCCATAAAAGTCAAAGTTACTGACCGATTCAAAAGTTTGATATCTTAATCAAAAGCCATGCTACTACGCATAAATATTGATTATAAAAATTATAACATTTAGTTTAAAAAAATAGTTTTTCGATATGGATACATTTATTATAAACTACTTTGAAGCTCATATAAAGTTGAATAAACGGCAAAGATTATCAACCGATGTTTAAGTTTGATATCTTAATCGACAGCTCTTTTGTTTTCTATAA
Organism: Tipula confusa; assembly: GCA_963556175.1. Classification (NCBI taxonomy): domain Eukaryota; kingdom Metazoa; phylum Arthropoda; class Insecta; order Diptera; family Tipulidae; genus Tipula; species Tipula confusa. Next base: position 12,024 of record CAUVYK010000005.1, read on the forward strand.
ATTGTATTAAAAAAGATTTTAAACTTTTTGCTTACAAATTAAAAAAAAATAAATTAATTGATAAATAAATTATTTTTTGATGGACCATAGTCCATAAAAGTAAAAGTTACTGACCGATTCAAAACTTTGATATCTTAATCAAAAGCCATGCTACTACGCATAAATATTAATTATGAAAATGATAACATTTGGTTTAAAAAAATAGTTTTTCGGTAAGGATACATTTATTATAAACTACTTTGAAGCTCATATAAAGTTGAATAAACGGCAAAGATTATCAACCGATTTTTAAGTTTGATATCTTAATCGACAGCTCTTTTGTTGTCTATAAATTGTATTAAAAAAGATTTTAAACTTTTTGCTTATAAATTAAAAAAAAATAATTTAATTGATAAATAAATTATTTTTTGATGGACGATAGTCCATAAAAGTCAAAGTTATTGACCGATTCAAAAGTTTGATATCTTAATCAAAAGCCATGCTACTACGCATAAATATTGATTATGAAAATTATAACATTTGGTTTAAAAAAATAGTTTTTCGGTAAGGATACATTTATTATAAACTACTTTGAAGCTCATATAAAGTTGAATAAACGGCAAAGATTATCAACCGATATTTAAGTTTGATATCTTAATCGACAGCTCTTTTGTTGTCTATAAATTGTATTAAAAAAGATTTTAAACTTTTTGCTTATAAATTAAAAAAAAATAATTTAATTGATAAATAAATTATTTTTTGATGGACGATAGTCCATAAAAGTCAAAGTTATTGACCGATTCAAAAGTTTGATATCTTAATCAAAAGCCATGCTACTACGCATAAATATTGATTATGAAAATTATAACATTTGGTTTAAAAAAATAGTTTTTCGGTATGGATACATTTATTATAAACTACTTTGAAGCTCATATAAAGTTGAATAAACGGCAAAGATTATCAACCGATTTTTAAGTTTGATATCTTAATCGACAGCTCTTTTGTTGTCTATAAATTGTATTAAAAAAGATTTTAAACTTTTTGCTTATAAATTAAAAAAAAATAATTTAATTGATAAATAAATTATTTTTTGATGGACGATAGTCCATAAAAGTCAAAGTTATTGACCGATTCAAAAGTTTGATATCTTAATCAAAAGCCATGCTACTACGCATAAATATTGATTATGAAAATTATAACATTTGGTTTAAAAAAATAGTTTTTCGGTATGGATACATTTATTATAAACTACTTTGAAGCTCATATAAAGTTGAATAAACGGCAAAGATTATCAACCGATTTTTAAGTTTGATATCTTAATCGACAGCTCTTTTGTTGTCTATAAATTGTATTAAAAAAGATTTTAATTTTTTTGCTTATAAATTAAAAAAAAATAATTTAATTGATAAATAAATTATTTTTTGATGGACGATAGTCCATAAAAGTCAAAGTTATTGACCGATTCAAAAGTTTGATATCTTAATCAAAAGCCATGCTACTACGCATAAATATTGATTATGAAAATTATAACATTTGGTTTAAAAAAATAGTTTTTCGGTATGGATACATTTATTATAAACTACTTTGAAGCTCATATAAAGTTGAATAAACGGCAAAGATTATCAACCGATTTTTAAGTTTGATATCTTAATCGACAGCTCTTTTGTTGTCTATAAATTGTATTAAAAAAGATTTTAAACTTTTTGCTTATAAATTAAAAAAAAATAATTTAATTGATAAATAAATTATTTTTTGATGGACGATAGTCCATAAAAGTCAAAGTTATTGACCGATTCAAAAGTTTGATATCTTAATCAAAAGCCATGCTACTACGCATAAATATTGATTATGAAAATTATAACATTTGGTTTAAAAAAATAGTTTTTTGCTTATAAATTAAAAAAAAATAATTTAATTGATAAATAAATTATTTTTTGATGGACGATAGTCCATAAAAGTCAAAGTTACTGACCGATTCAAAAGTTTGATATCTTAATCAAAAGCCATGCTACTACGCATAAATATTGATTATAAAAATTATAACATTTAGTTTAAAAAAATAGTTTTTCGATATGGATACATTTATTATAAACTACTTTGAAGCTCATATAAAGTTGAATAAACGGCAAAGATTATCAACCGATGTTTAAGTTTGATATCTTAATCGACAGCTCTTTTGTTGTCTATAAATTGTATTAAAAAAGATTTTAAACTTTTTGCTTACAAATTAAAAAAAAATAAATTAATTGATAAATAAATTATTTTTTGATGGACGATAGTCCATAAAAGTAAAAGTTACTGACCGATTCAAAACTTTGATATCTTAATCAAAAGCCATGCTACTACGCATAAATATTAATTATGAAAATGATAACATTTGGTTTAAAAAAATAGTTTTTCGGTAAGGATACATTTATTATAAACTACTTTGAAGCTCATATAAAGTTGAATAAACGGCAAAGATTATCAACCGATTTTTAAGTTTGATATCTTAATCGACAGCTCTTTTGTTGTCTATAAATTGTATTAAAAAAGATTTTAAACTTTTTGCTTATAAATTAAAAAAAAATAATTTAATTGATAAATAAATTATTTTTTGATGGACGATAGTCCATAAAAGTCAAAGTTATTGACCGATTCAAAAGTTTGATATCTTAATCAAAAGCCATGCTACTACGCATAAATATTGATTATGAAAATTATAACATTTGGTTTAAAAAAATAGTTTTTCGGTAAGGATACATTTATTATAAACTACTTTGAAGCTCATATAAAGTTGAATAAACGGCAAAGATTATCAACCGATATTTAAGTTTGATATCTTAATCGACAGCTCTTTTGTTGTCTATAAATTGTATTAAAAAAGATTTTAAACTTTTTGCTTATAAATTAAAAAAAAAAAATTTAATTGATAAATAAATTATTTTTTGATGGACGATAGTCCATAAAAGTCAAAGTTATTGACCGATTCAAAAGTTTGATATCTTAATCAAAAGCCATGCTACTACGCATAAATATTGATTATGAAAATTATAACATTTGGTTTAAAAAAATAGTTTTTCGGTATGGATACATTTATTATAAACTACTTTGAAGCTCATATAAAGTTGAATAAACGGCAAAGATTATCAACCGATTTTTAAGTTTGATATCTTAATCGACAGCTCTTTTGTTGTCTATAAATTGTATTAAAAAAGATTTTAATTTTTTTGCTTATAAATTAAAAAAAAATAATTTAATTGATAAATAAATTATTTTTTGATGGACGATAGTCCATAAAAGTCAAAGTTATTGACCGATTCAAAAGTTTGATATCTTAATCAAAAGCCATGCTACTACGCATAAATATTGATTATGAAAATTATAACATTTGGTTTAAAAAAATAGTTTTTCGGTATGGATACATTTATTATAAACTACTTTGAAGCTCATATAAAGTTGAATAAACGGCAAAGATTATCAACCGATTTTTAAGTTTGATATCTTAATCGACAGCTCTTTTGATGTCTATAAATTGTATTAAAAAAGATTTTAATTTTTTTGCTTATAAATTAAAAAAAAATAATTTAATTGATAAATAAATTATTTTTTGATGGACGATAGTCCATAAAAGTCAAAGTTACTGACCGATTCAAAAGTTTGATATCTTAATCAAAAGCCATGCTACTACGCATAAATATTGATTATGAAAATTATAACATTTGGTTTAAAAAAATAGTTTTTCGGTATGGATACATTTATTATAAACTACTTTGAAGCTCATATAAAGTTGAATAAACGGCAAAGATTATCAACCGATTTTTAAGTTTGATATCTTAATCGACAGCTCTTTTCAATGTTTTTTTTTTAAATTCAAAATTATTCTCAAAAAGAGTCACTATCTAGTGGTGAACAAAGCTTTATCGTAAAAAAAAAAATTTAATTTTTTTTTTATCAAAGATACTCTACCGAAAAGAGGCTTCTTCTAGTTTAATTACATGTGGTATGAATTATAATATAAAAAAAAAATGTTCAATGTTTTTTTTTTAAATTCAAAATTTTTCTCAAAAAGAGTCACTATCTATTGGTAAACAAAGCTTTATGGTAAAAAAAAAATTATATTTTTTTTTTATCAAAGATACTTTACCAAAAAGAGGCTTCTTCTAGTGTAATTACATGTGGTATTAATTATAATATAAAAAAAAAATGTTCAATGTTTTTTTTTTAAATTCAAAATTATTCTCAAAAAAAATCACTATCTATTGGTAAACAAAGCTTTATCGTAAAAAAAAAAATTAAATTTTTTTTTTATCAAAGATACTCTACCGAAAAGAGGCTTCTTCTAGTTTAATTACATGTGGTATTAATTATAATATAAAAAAAAAAATGTTTTATGTTTTTTTTTAAATTCAAAATTATTCTCAAAAAGAGTCACTATCTATTGGTAAACAAAGCTTTATCGTAAAAAAAAAAAAATTAAATTTTTTTTTATCAAAGATACTCTACCAAAAAGAGGCTTTTTCTAGTTTAATTACATGTGGTAATAATTATAATATAAAAAAAAATGTTCAATGTTTTTTTTTAAAATTCAAAATTATTCTCAAAAAGAGTCACTATCTATTGGTAAACAAAGCTTTATCGTAAAAAAAAAAATTAATTTTTTTTTTTATCAAAGATACTCTACCAAAAAGAGGCTTCTTCTAGTTTAGTTACATGTGGTATTAATTATAATATAAAAAAAAAAATGTTCAATGTTTTTTTTAAAAATTCAAAATTTTTCTCAAAAAGAGTCACTATCTATTGGTAAACAAAGCTTTATGGTAAAAAAAAAATTATATTTTTTTTTTATCAAAGATACTTTACCAAAAAGAGGCTTCTTCTAGTGTAATTACATGTGGTATTAATTATAATATAAAAAAAAAATGTTCAATGTTTTTTTTTTAAATTCAAAATTATTCTCAAAAAAAATCACTATCTATTGGTAAACAAAGCTTTATCGTAAAAAAAAAAAATTAAATTTTTTTTTTATCAAAGATACTCTACCGAAAAGAGGCTTCTTCTAGTTTAATTACATGTGGTATTAATTATAATATAAAAAAAAAAATGTTTTATGTTTTTTTTTAAATTCAAAATTATTCTCAAAAAGAGTCACTATCTATTGGTAAACAAAGCTTTATCGTAAAAAAAAAAAAATTAAATTTTTTTTTTATCAAAGATACTCTACCAAAAAGAGGCTTTTTCTAGTTTAATTACATGTGGTAATAATTATAATATAAAAAAAAATGTTCAATGTTTTTTTTTAAAATTCAAAATTATTCTCAAAAAGAGTCACTATCTATTGGTAAACAAAGCTTTATCGTAAAAAAAAAAATTAATTTTTTTTTTTATCAAAGATACTCTACCAAAAAGAGGCTTCTTCTAGTTTAGTTACATGTGGTATTAATTATAATATAAAAAAAAAAATGTTCAATGTTTTTTTTAAAAATTCAAAATTATTCTCAAAAAGAGTCACTATTTAT
>CAUVYK010000006.1:0-15465 GCA_963556175.1 Tipula confusa
GTGATTTTCGAAATTTCTTTTTATAATAACTGATTTTACTATAAGCAATTTTTATATATAATTTCATCTATATTTGGTTCTATACGCGATTTTTTTTTACTGTAAGCAATATTGTTTACTATAACCGGTTTTACTATAACCGGTTTCTACTGTATTACCAAGCTTTGATATTTTTTTGAATATCATTAGAATTCTCTGAGTAATGAAAATATTCTTTTTGAATATACCAAAATAAAGAACAGTTGAAACGATGAAATAATAAGTCTAGGAAATTTTCATGTTTCATTCAATATCGAAATTTGTAAATTTACACAATTTTAATATAATTGTATAAAAAATTAAGAGAAGTTAATGTGCACAAATCTTAGTTATAATCTAATAAAATTGTATTAACTTAATCAGTTTCTCTCGAATATTTCGCTCTCTGTTTTTTCTTCTCCAGATGAAATCAAAAATATTATTGCAGATTTTATCTTTTACTTTGGCAAGATTCATCTTTTTAGATTCTCTTTGTTTATGTAAAGCCACAGGATTCATAAAATTTCTGATTCATTTTTTAAGAGTGACAATTTTCATTATTTTTAAAATCGTTGCTCATCCATCAATTACTAGTATTGAACTGCATATCCTAAAATTAAAATATATACAACTTTGGGATTTATATTTTTCACTTCAATGATAAAAATACATTTTATTCTCAATATCACACAAACACTTTTTAAGACACCTATAAATTTCTGTTGTAAATTACAGGAAATATTTAAGGACTATTACAAGAAATATTAAAAGTTTTTGTAATCACAAAAAATAATTCTAAAGAAGACAACATTAATCGCTTTTTTATATCATTTAATAAAAATGACCGTAAAGTTCATTTACAATTATTTATGTTTCTAAAATTATTTACATAGAGAGGCGTAAATTTATTATTTTATATGGCGCGTTAATTTGATAAAAAGTTTGAAGAAAGTCAAATGTTAGCTGGCTTTTATTTGGAAGGTTCAAAATGTTTAATTAATTAGAATCCCATATTTACAGATAATAAATGTCTTAGAAATACAACGGTCATTTTCGTCCTCTATGACAAGTTCGTTCATTATGGAAATGAATTAAATGATATCTTAATCCACTTGATCCACTATATTTATTATCACAATTTTCATAAAAACAAATAAAATTCCTTTGCTTCCCATTGCTGTTACAGCCTTTTGCTATATGATATATTATTCCATTCTTAGATTTATACTTCTTTTTACAATCATTTCTTGTACACAAGAAAATTTTAGGAAAGAATGAATAATCAATTTTATAGTGATTTACATTTTCTGAGGTATAAAATGGATCACTCCTGGAATCATATAATCCATTATAGCAAGGATTGTTATAATAATATCCACTTGAAACGGAATTATCATCATAAAAATATACGGGATCTTTGAAAGGTTCGTAAATATTTCTTATGTGTGAGATATCCGTGTCTTCTTGATTTATATCATTGTTATCGTCCGAATTCTTTGATTCTGGTTCGTTTAAAAACATATGGACAATCCTTTTTATAATTTATATATTCATTTTAATGCCTTATTGACCATCATGAATCTCTAACATGTTTATAATTCGTTCAAAAACGGCATTTATTACCATTTCTATCTCAAAAAAAAGAGAGTTTAAAATCAATTATATCTGATTTACAACGATCTAGTTTACTTAAGTAGCCCCTGGGTTCGAATCCTGATATTAAACTAACACTAATCTTAATTATATTAAAATATTATTAATTAACCTAACCTAACTATCCTATGTTAATATCGGTATTCGAACCCTAGGGCATTAATTGGACTTCAACTGATTTACAATATTGATTTTAATCAATATAGAAAAGACTGATTAATTGTTCATTGGAGTATTAAAGTCGCATTAAATTAACGTGAAGAGATAAAAAAGTAAGCGTATTTAAAATATTATTCACAAAACATTTATAAATCAGTGTTTAATATAATCAGAAAACGAGGGATTTGAATATCAATTGGAAATATGACTGCCCCTTGCTTGTTAAAATCTGACAATGTGTTGGAATGGAATAAAAATACACACTTTTTTCAAGACTAAATATGATAAAAATTATTTTTACAATATAAGATGTAGAGGTAACATTTTTTATAGGCTAAAACAAAATTCATTAGGTTTTTAAAAGTACAACGGATTATGGTAACGAATTAATATTAAAATTCTATTTAGCTTTCCATTTATCCTATAATGTCTGAATATTTTATTCTAATAAACCTTTAGATAATTATGTGGCTGTGTTAAGCTTCAAATATTTATTGTCCTACCCTTCCTGATAAATAGAACCACATTAAATATTCTGATTTATTGAGATGAAATACTACGTTGTTATTATAAAGGAATTAACACGCAAATATTGGTTTGGTATGATAATATCTATCAATTTTTTATGTTTATCTTTATAATTGTTGATTGAATCATGAATTGGCTTCTATTTCCAAACAATTATCATCACTACTGTCTTTTAAAATGATGTGTTCTATTCTATAGATGTAAATATTTGAGTATTAATTGATCATAAAAAGGGTTTATTATTATTATCTGATATTTAAATTCTTGGAGATCAAATTATTTTACTTCTAGAGTTAAAAGTGTTTTTTGAAAAGAATACTTGGATTATTTAAATAAATCTAAATTGTAAAACAACTAAGCGAATGGCATTTTTTCAAAGAGCTCTTCAAATTACTACACAAGAATGGGTATAACACCCTTTATTTTAGAATATAAATTATGTTTTACAACTCCTAGTATCTCCAAATTAAATAAATAGATTTTTTTGTGTTTTTTTGCTGACAAAGGATCTACAAAAAAGAATTTTTGATGTAAAAAGCCTGTACATAGTAAACATTATAACCTAGTAGTCTATAGTTGGGAAGATGTGGCTAAAATGAGTTGTGATATAAATACAAGTATAATACAAAAGGATTCTTTTGTTTCATAGCCAAACCAATAGTTAATATGTACTCTCTTAACGTTAAAAAACATACATGACGTGGCACTTCGTTGTAGCATTTACATGATCGGATTTGTTAAAAAGCAATGAACTCAAAAATTAATAAACATACATGCGATATTTATCAGGTTGGATAAGTATCAATTTAAATATACATGAATTTTGTGTTGAATCCGTTTGTATTTTCTGGTATTGGGAGCCAATTTTTTTTGGTAAAAAAACCACAATCGAATAAATTTTGTTGTCTGGCTAGATAGTAATTGCATATGTCATATAGACCATAATATTTTACGGAACAATTCAAGATATAAACGGAGGAGAGGCTTTTTAAATGACGCATTCGAGGGTCGTTTTTTTAAACCCCCTAAAAAATGACGTCAAAAAATGAAATTGGAATGAACAAAATAATAGAAGAAGTTAATATACATAATAAAATGGTAGAATAATTATAAAATATCGCCGTTAGCAGATTTTGTACCGAAAAGGTATCAAAAATAAAAGGCTTGGAAGATGTACCTCGAGAAAATATAGGAAAAATAATTATCCCAATGTAAATATTATTTTAATTATTCATTTACTAATTAATGAACTAAGTAACAATGTTATTAATATTTTGACTTTAATATCTAAAAAGTGTGTTATAAAAGTCAAAAACGAAATAACAAAGATCATGACACGAACAATAGAAGAGAACTTTATCAAAATCGCGAAAAAGGAATCATCGTCGAAATTGACGAAAGTAAAATATGTAAAAAGAAAATTTAACAAAGGTCACAAAGTAGAAGGTGTGTGGCTATAGGAATGGTGGAAAGAACAAAACAAAGAATAATAATAATAATAATAATAAATGATGATTAAAGGGATGAAATAAAATTAACGAATTTAATTAATTTATAAGTTGAAAAAGAAAGTATAATTTATACAGACGGATGGAGAAATCTAAAAAACATGGTTATGTGTATTATACAGTAAACCATTATCAGTGGTTTAAAGATCCAAATACTGGAGTACATACTAATACCATCGAAGGGAATTAGGCAGCGCTTAAAAATACAATTCTTAAAAGATATAGAGTTAAAAAAATATTAATTTTTACTTATTTCTGTTTTTAATAAAAAGAAATCATGATGTTAAACCAATAGAGTTAATAATTAATTAAAAAATTGGAACTGGGAGAAAAATTTCCCCTATTTTATTTATTTACAAATATTAATAAAAATATATATATATATAACTATAATAAATAAAATAAAGCGTTAAAATCTCCATTTGCAACATTATCTTTCCACATCCACTCTTTTAAATAAGGCTGGGCTTATTTTGCGCAAAATAAGCTTTACCAAAAATCAATGAATTTTTTAATTATGTCGAGTGTATACATATCGGATCAACAACACTTCAACCACTATCCCCGAAATCTTCAACAAGTGTATATAATCGATGTTTGGAAATAGGACCTTTAACTACGAACATGCTGGGGGATAGCATCGGGGATTCAATGCTGGAATAAACGAGAACCATCCAAATATTGGTAAATTATTGAATTATATAATAAGCACAAATGCTTTAGTTGAAAAGGATTTGATGGTGCATATACACAGAACATTTACGCCTGATGTTGAAATGCAAATACGGAAAAACAAGTAATACAAAAAAGGATTGCAGAAAAATATGACAAAATTGATAATTTGACGATTTTAAAATTAAAAAATTTTATTAAACAAAGTGTTTTAAGCTAGATTTTAACAAATTCCATTAAAAAAATTTTGCGCAAAATAAGCTTTACCATATAACTATAATAAATTTAATAAAGCGTTAAAATCTCCATTTGCAACATTATCTTTCCACATCCACTCTTTTAAATAAATATCAAGATATGAAGCATTCACTCTCATTAAAGATTTTAAACGCCTCTTTAATTTATTCCAAAGCGACTCAATATGTTGAGTATGCATACCGGTTATCGGATTCACGCAATTGTAGCGATGATTAACAGTCATTAATTCAAATCCTTAGGATGGTAGTCTCATCTAGCTTTTCCATTGATCGCTCCATATAATTGTCCCGGACAAGCATCTAGCACATATAATTGGTAACAGTGTTTGACTCGTCCTATCAGGTACCGACTGTACACAATATCTAGCTGGTTTAAATGATATATCTGCGATCCCAAACACCCATTTTGATAAATTCGATGTTCGACCTACGTGATATTTCTGTTTATATTTATACATTGATTCATGAACTTGGCAAATACTACCATTCCCACCCAATGTTATTACATTCTGATTCATGTAATTGTCAACCAACATTCTACATTCGTTGTATATTTTATTGCATGTTTTCTTGTCTTACCTATATTCTTTTATAAATTGTGATTGGCTTTCATAAGTAAACCATTTATAACAGCCAACTAAAATTTTAGATAAACTTATGGTAAATTTCTCGAAAAAACCGTTGCTTCGATTGCTAATATAGATAAGAAAGGGAACTTTTTTACAATTCCCCCTCACTTTTCAATAAATAAAATTATTTAATTTAATATAAAATTAATTTTTTTTAGTTAAAATAATTAAATGTATAACAATTTTGAAAAGTATTATTTTTACATTTTTATATTAAAAACTATTAAAACCTATTTTTAATCATTTATAATAAGATAAACTTCATTGATATGGTAAATTAAATCAGAAAACGAATTTGCAAATCTTTGTCGCCACATAAACTCATTAAGATGTGCTGTTAGTGTACTCCTACTAGTACCATATTGTTGCTTGTGCACTTGTTTTACTTTCTGCCATTGGCTCTCAACATGATTTGTTGTTGCTCCCGTGATTGGATCAACAAAATTTCGTGAATGATTGACTGTAAAATTAAAATATTCTTAATTCTCAAGATTGGCATAAATCATTGCACAGTCGGTGATTACAATGCTCCCAGGCCTAATATATTGAAATATTAAAGGCAAAATAGTTTCACGCTTCCTATCTGGTACCTCCACAATCAATCCAACTTTCGACTCAACATCAAATCCACCAAATGCCCATTGTTCTTTTACGATCTTACCAACGTTATTCTTTCGCTTCACTAGATGTACTTCATCTATTTCAACCACTTTACCTATTCCACCAATTAAAATAGGATGGTTTAAAAAGTAGAGAGTACAAATTTCTCTTAAAAAACTCAACCGATCTACTAAAGTCTTTAAAGAACCTATGTTGGTTTTACGTTGAAGTTGCAATAAATTAGTTTCTCCTTTTGAAAAATAATAAATTAATAATAAAATAGTTGAAATTTTTAAGTTTGAATTTTCAAAAAAAGTTCCTTTCTTTAAAGAATACTCTTTTCTGAACGACTTTTTCGAGCAGCGGAAACTTGGGCTTTTATTGTTTGAATGTAGCCTTTGAGAATAAGTAATTAATTTGTTACAACAAATTTTTGATGTTAGGAGTAAAAGATTGTCTTAACAAAATTCGATTGCCGAGTGTTCTGTTGCCGTTATATTATAAATATCTCTGTCAGTAATTGAATTTAAGAGTGTCATAAGTAGGGCAATTGGAAAGTTGCAATTGAAATTATGGTTTGTTGCAATTATTTTTGTGAATGTTGCATTTATGAAAAAAGTTGTTGCATTTATTTAAAAAAACTTTTTTTGTTATAATATGGCGAAAAATACGAATATACATTTTCACTTTTAAAATTTCGATCTTTTGCTAACATTTTTTTCAACATCGAAAAACTTCTTTCAACTGAAATTGAAGTTGGTGGACAGTCCTGTAGATAAGGATAATTATCTGGTGATAGTTCTACATTTGAATATTCATTTTTAACAGTAGCGCCATTTGTTTTTAATCTTTTTTGAATATAATCTTTCAGTTGTATTGGATCATTTCCGAAGTCTACATTTAATAAAGCATGATACCCAGAACTAATAGTATGTTCAGAATTTTCAAAAGTGTCGAGTAAATCAATTAATACTGAATAATTTTTTTTAATTTCCACTAATTCTGATATCAGTTCTTTACATTCAATTGCAGCAATTGTCTTTTTCATTAATATTCCTTTGTTCTCAATACTTAATATAATTTTTTTGATTTCGTTTAATTTTGAGCAATAATACAATGATGCTTTTATGCAGCTTAACCATCTGGTACCAATAACCTCAGGTAGCGTTCCAATTAAATTAAACATTGCTGAATTGGTCTTGTTTTTAATTGTTGTGGCTTTTACTGCAGCTATGCAATTATCAACCCTTTCATCAGGCGATTTAATTTTCATTGCACAGTTATGTAAAAGATGTGCGAAACATGTTACATGAACAAATCCATTGTGTTCACTTTCTAATAATTTTGTTGCTTTTATCATGTATGGCGCTGCATCACTTAAAATTAATTTGATTTGTTCTTGTTTAATATTATATTTAGATATGGAATATTTTATTTGATGTTTTACAAAATCACTATCAACGTTTATCCCCGGCGGTAATGCGACAACGTCAAGAACATAATCTGTTTTGGAGGAATTAATCTTCCCAGCAATTATATTGAAATATTTTGTTTTGGCAATTTCATATTCGTCTACAACCAGGAATACTTTTTACTCAAAAAAATAATTTTTTAATGTATTAATATTTTCATTTGCTAGATTATTCAAAAAAAACGTTCGAAGACTAGACCCGTTTGGTGTTTTATATCCAGTAAATCTAAATAATTCTTGTAGCTCTGGACAATTTACTTTGTATATTGGAATATCAGCTGATGTAAAAACACCAACAAATTTATACAAGAATTCATCTTTTGCAATAGTTAATGTACTTTGTACAGAAATATTCCCCTCATCATTTTTATTCATATTTATTAATTGCATTTCGTTTTGGTTAGAACTTCTATGTCTATTAACCGTGGATTTTCTTTGTGGATTAATAAGAAATCACACAATTTACAAAAAAGATTGTTTGTTGAATGAGGATTGAACTCTTTTGGGTACATTTTTATAAACTTATTCATTTTTTCGTTTGTTGTTGCGGGTTTTCCACTTCTATAGCGGTTAGGAAAAAAATTAATTGCATACCAAAAAAAATTTTTTATAATGTTTTTTAAATAATAATCTATCAATATTCTGTTAAATTTATACATTTTTTTAATCAACAATCAAAAAATCTTTATAAGTTTTGAATTTCTGACATTAACAATCCAAACAGAATATTCCAAAAATTTAAAAAAATTATTCGATTTATTATTAGATATTTTCATTAAACCACAAGTGGATGATATCTATAAAATTATATAAAAAAAATTTACCGATAATATTAAGAATTTTTTAAAATTCTTAAAATGTTGCATTTAAGTGCATTAATGCCCATTTACTTGCCCTAATGATAACAATATTAAAGAAAGATACATTCTTAAAGGGAGTGCAATAATTTGGATTTAGTTATAATTTTCTATGAATTTATAAATCGAACAATGCAAATGTCTTTTTCTAGTAATATTACAAATAACAAAAAATTGCTTGACAAGGAAAAGCATCGAATTGACATGTTTTTGTATCTAAATAATAATATTAACCCAAAAAAGAAAAAACTTTTTTTAAAGTAAGATTAGAACCACACTTTTAAAACATTAAATCATTAAGTGCAAATTTATGCAAGAAGGTTTAAATGTAGAAGAATATGAAACTGATTTTTTGCAAAAATATTTAAAGAAGAAAGCAGAAAAGAAGATATTACAACTTACCAACAAAATAGAAAGTTTAGATAATGAAGTAGAGATTAAAACAATGCTCTTAGAGATAGATTCAATTAAAGAGGATTTAGAAAAAAGTTTAGAACAATTAAAACCGTCAGAAACAAAAGAAGAGAAAACCAAAATTATAGAATTCCAAATCAATAAATATGAAAGTGACAATTATTTAGCAACCTACAAGAAACAGTTGAAGAATCAAATAAAAGAATATTGTGATGACAATAACATAGAAATAGAAGATTTTGAAGAATATATTTTTAGTAATGCAACCATTGTTGGAGATTCCAGGATCCCGGATTTCATTTATTCCAAACTGTTTGATTTTCAAAGAGCGTCAATAAAATGGCTGGATTCTATTTATAAAAAGAATAAGGGTGGAGTATTAGCAGATGAAATGGGATTAGGCAAAACTTTACAAATTATTGCATTCATTTCCGGGTTGTTTTTAAAGAATAAGGTTAGAAATGTTTTAATAATTGCACCTACAACAGTTTTGGAGCACTGGGTATCTGAATGGAAAAAATTTTATCCTTTTATACGGGTGATAGTTTTCCATAGACAGAAGTCATCTAATTTAGAAGAGTTATTTAATTCATATGTAGAAACAGGCGGAGTGTTTATTTTGTCTTATGATGGCCTAAAAAGGAATTTTAATTACGTTTGTGCAATAAATTTTGGGTTCGTAGTCCTTGACGAAGGACACAAAATAAAAAACAGAGAATCTATGTTCTCACAGTTCTCCAAACTACTCGAATGTAAGAAAAGGATTGTGATAAGTGGAACACCATTACAAAACAATCTAGCAGAGTTATGGAATTTAATGGATTTTGTGAATCCCGGCTTGCTGGGAGATTACGCAACTTTCAAGACTGAATTTGAAGAGAGGATAAGGAGAGCTGGATACAAACAAGCAAACAGCTTGGATGTTAAACAAGGAGAAGAATTGAGTAAATATCTAAAGAGCATTATTGCACCGTTCATACTTAGAAGAACCAAAAAAGAGGTTGCAAGACAATTACCAAAGAAAACAGAGAAAATCTATTTCTGTTCTCTGACAGAAGAACAAGAGAATCTTTATTTGAATACTTTAAAGACTGGCGACATCTTTGATGTTTTAACAGGAAAAAGAAATGCTTTATTCGGAATAGATTTATTAAGAAAGATCTGCAACCATTGCTTTCTTATGAAAAAGGACCCTGTTTATTTACAAGATGATCTAATAATGCAATCTTCCGGTAAAATGATTGTGTTAAATTCTTTATTGAAGACATTCCAGGAAGAACAAAGCAAAGTTTTACTTTTTACACAAACAATTGGAATGATGGACATTTTAGAAAGATATTGTAAAAATAACAAACTTAATTATATAAAAATGAATGGGAAGACCCCCCTAAAAGAAAGAAGTGACCTAGTAAATAGATTTAATAGTCAAAAAGAGATTTTTTTATTTCTTCTAACCACCCGAGTAGGGGGTCTAGGATTAAATCTGGTAGGCGCATCCAGAGTTATAATCTATGATCCCGACTGGAATCCTTCAACTGACGCTCAAGCAAGAGAAAGAGTTTATAGATACGGCCAATCAAAGGACGTCCAAATTTATAAATTAATCACAGCAGGCACCATAGAAGAAAAGATACTTCAGACCCAAATCTTTAAAAACCTTTTATACCAAAAGGTATTTCACGATTCCACACTCTCTAAATTCTTTAACAAATTAGATTTTGACAGTCTGTTTAGTTACACAAAAGATTTTAAGAATAAGAATAGAATCGAAGAAGTTGAATACAAGGATATTGAATTAGGGGAAGTTTTCAGTGAATCGGAGGATGTGTTAGAAGAATTTATAACTAAAAGGGAATCTGAGTTCAATAATGATCAAGATACGGAAGAAGATTCAGAGATTGTAGATTGAAAAGAATAATTCAAAGGTTGTTTGTTATTTAAAAGAATAATTCAAAGGTTGTTTGTTATTTAAAAACAATATTTTATTAATTAATATATTTGATACAACTATCAATGGTTATTTTAATTTTTTATGCATTTTATGTGATATTGATTGATAAAATAAGAGTTCAAACACAGAAATGTGGTATTTAATCCGTAGTGACTAGCTTAAGCATTAGAAATGTGGGAAAATGGGAACCATTCTCCAAAACTAAGGAACTGTGAATGAAAAATGTGGTGATATTTTTATACTAAAACAAAATTACAACTCCTTGGATGTAAAAATCATGTGAAGGATTAACATCTCATTGTGAAATAAATGGATTTAAGAATGTCTTTTACCACAGAAATATATTTATCTGTCACCTGCTTCCTTAGGAAAAGACTTTTTACGAGAATTGTGTTCTAGTTGCTGCAAATGAAAAGTTAGGGTCCTAGTTGTTGAAGTAAATTAAACATAAATCTTATGATCAGGTTCTTATGAGCAGGTTCTTATGATCAGGTTTTTATAGTTAGTATATAAGAAAATAAAGATTGAAAATGTAAGAGTTTTTGACAGAGTGAGATCTAAATGTTTTTTTCCAGAAAAAGGATTATATTTTCTTTTGATCCATTTTACGATATTTGTGAGGAGTCGAACCTTTATATTCTAAAAATTCAAATCTTTTCAATGCCAGTACAACTTGACACAGGGAACATAAAAGCGATGTTAAACTTATTAAAGGACCATCTACCAACACTAGACGAATTAAAACAACACCTAATGATAGATGACAATACTTTAATCTATTTAGATTTACTTAACAAAGAAACTTCTACAAAAAGTAAAAAATTAAAGAATTTATTAAAATCAATTTCAAACACAGAAACAAATCAATTAGAAAAGGCATTTTTAGAGATATTTGCAGGTAGAAAACATATTACATCATCATTTCTAACAAGATTATTTTTAAGTATAAATTATAAATCAATTTTTATAAAATATTTAGATTTTTATGAAAGATTCAACAATTATGAAGAAATGATTTTAAATATTTATTATTTAAAGAAATATAAGAACGTCGAAATAAAAGAAGAAACAATAATAAAGATTATTAAAAAAAGTGGTAAAATTGGTAAAATTTTACCATTTTTTAAGAATATTATTTCTGAAAAGAGTTATTGTAAATTAGTTAATAATCTTGATCCAATATCCTTTGCAAATACTTTATCACAATTAAAAGGTAAGAAATTTTATAAGGTTTTAGTTAAAAGAATTTTCGAGATGGAAATTAAAGACATAATAATTTTAGTTAACAATTTTATGGAATTAGATAGTAAGAAGATATTTTATTATCTTTTAAGAATATTTTATAAAAAGAAAGGATCTTTTGAAAGGTTTAAACCTTTCTTTGATGTGATTTGGTTGGACAATGAATCTAAATTGAATATTTTATTTTGTTGGCTTAGAATTTTTATAAAAAATAATCAATTCGAAGAATTTGTTGGATTATTTAAAGAATTAGAAGGCTTAGAGAGAAAGGAAATGATTATTTATAAAGAATTTTATAAAGGAATCTTGGAATACAAATATACAAAAGAAATAAAATTTGAAAGATTTAATAATCTCTGTAAAGAATATTCCGATAACAATGAATTCGGAATATTAAATATAAAGAAATTAGCAAATGTTTATAATTTTAATAGCCTTTAAAGTATTTCTCTTCACAAAAATGGTGACAATCTTTATCTTTGACTATAAAATTACAATACTTACATTTAGTGAATCCTTCTAAACTTAATAAGAATTCTGAATGTTGGATATAGAACCTCTTAGTTAAAGAATACATATCCCCTATCTTCTCTATCCATCTATTAGTTTGTAGGTATTGGATGGTACTTTTATCGAAATCTTTTAATTTCTCTTCTATTATTCCAAGAATTATTTGTTTTGCTTTTGTTATGTTAATACAATTGTCTGTATGATATTCATAGACTAGGTCTCTTAATACAATACATGATTTATCGTACCATAATACTGCTTCGTATTTGAGTGGTAATAATAATCTATTTAGTTTGGTGATAGAGGTGGTTTCGGTGGTACTTCCTTTGGTTAATAACTCAAATAACGCTTTTTCTAAAGTCATTGCATAAAATTGAATAAAAAATTATAATAATGTTCTAATCTCAGTTTTAAGAACGGGATTTCTAAAGTCATTGAATAAAAACTTATAACAATGTTCTAATCTCAGTTTGAAGAACAGGATTTCTAAAGTCATTGAATAAAAACTTATAATAATGTTCTATCTCAGTGTTAAGAACAGGATTTCTAAAGTTATTGAATAAACACTTATAATAATGTTCTAATCTCGGTTTAGGGAATAGGATTTCTAAAATTATTGAATAAACACTTATAATAATATTCTAATCTCAGTTTTAGGGAATAGGATTTCTAAAGTCTGTAGTTATAAAAACTTATAATAATGTTCTAATCTCGGTTTAAGAATAGGATTTCTAAAGTCTGTAGTGATAAATAAATATCAAGTAAAATAAATACACAGGTTTCGAATCCCGAAAAAGGACTATTTTTATTTTTTAAAAATTAATTAAAATTTCAACTACGACAAATCAGTTAATTTAATCGGTTAATTTAATCAACATCATTATTATTAAAATGAGGAATATTCAAACCACTTCTTGTCACAACTCTTCTTGAATTTCTGCTTAACTCCAAGTAATATTTATATCGAAATTCATCAATTTCAGCCTGACTCATTGTAATTAATAAAGGGGTATTGTTATTAATCAACATGTCTGCTTCCACATTAAAACAATTGTATTGTGAAAGAGATTGAACTGGAGAAGTGTTAGTAGCTCTATTAAATTTAATATTGTATTCATATGTTATACTTTTAAGAATATCAATCCATTTCCTTGAATTATTGGCGTTTATTACTGATAACAACATTCTCTTAATACTAAAATTAAACCTTTCAATTTGGCCCCGACTTTCTGGATGGTATGGCCTTCCGAAAACTTGTCTTATATTAAACCTAATACAAAGAGATGCTATTTTATTATTTCTGAATTCCGTACCATTATCTGAATGCAACTCCTTTGGTATATAGCAACACAAAAATATGTTTTCAAGATGCAGAAAAACCTCGACTGCTGATTTTGTTAAACATGGAAAGGTCTATGCAAACTTGGAATTACAATCAATAATATTAAGCATATATTTAAATCCATTATTGGCATCTTCGTATTCAATCATATAAGTAATGTCAATTTGAAATTATCAAATAATTTATACAATGATTGGAGTTATGGTTTGATTTATTGTTTGGGTTGGATGAGGCGGGTGTCTTATCCACTCTTGAAGAATTATTGTGAAGATCTTTTTTTTTCTATACATCTTTTATTTAAAACTTTTACTTTTATACTTTTTCTACTAATATAAACCAATAGAAGTCTATTCCTCTTATATTTAACTGGTTTGCACAAGTTCTCTCTCTTCAACAACTCCTTTTTACTTCATCAATGGTTATAGACCACAATTCTTTGTACTGTCCGCTGTGAGCGAATATTACAGTTTGCAAGAATTGAAATAATATCAGCTTTTTTGATATTGTAAAAATTTTCACTAAGTTCTCGAAATAAACTGTTAAGTCCACGATGTGATTTTAAATGAGTAGGCTCAATAGTAAGTTTCTTTCTTTCATTATCAAAATCCGGAAGATATTCAATTGGATCAGCATTCCCTTTTCGTACAAAAATTTAATTATTAAGCAAAACTAATTTCTCTGCTTTACATTTAAAATTCTTTCGTTGTTCTTTGTTGATAGGATATTACTACGTAAATAGTTCATGAAAGCATTATATTCTTGTTCTGTGTTTATTTCTATTCTTTTTGACATGGTGTATTTTTAATAAGAAATATTTAAAAACAATGGATTCAAACCCGGGGTATTTATTTATCACTATACGGGATTTCTAAAGATATTGAATAAAAAATTATAATAATGTTCTAATCTCAATTTTAGGGAGTAGGAATTTTGGCTGAAATGCACTTGACAACCCCTAGTTCGAATTCGGTTTAGGTGTATTTTTTTGAGATTTAAATTAAATTTTAAAAGTATCTTTCAACATAAAATTTAATTTAAACCTCAAAAAACACCCAACTAAGCCGAATTCGAACTCGTGGGTACTCAAGTGCATTTACTTCAAAAAGAATTATGTTTTAAAAAAACAGGACTTTTATATCTCACGTTTTAATTCTTTTAAGGATATGTTCTATATTCGAGGGAAGGTTCGTTACAGAGCGGAAACTCAACTAATATACGTGTGTTGTATAGTATTCATAGGGCAAAGAGGGGTACTTGTAGCTGGTGGCATTTCCTCGTTGTATACATAAACAATGTTCAAAATCACTGTCGTTCAGAAAAGTAAACCAATAAAATTTTAAGAGTTATAAATAGAGTAGTGGCCGTCCAGTTAACATGTCTGTTTGTAGACAACTGATGCCTTTGTAAAGTGCATCCTGTTATCAGATTTTCCAAACAATAAGCTGAGTAACACAAATATATTGCTCAAGTGTACGAAACTACAGGGTTAGGAGTCATTCTGGTCGCACCCAATAAACAAAACAGGCTACTAGTGTATAGATGAAATAACATTCACGTGTTATTCCAAATAAACAATCATAGACAATAATTTCACAATTTTATTCTTAAATGGTTTAACAGTTTTGACGGATAAGCATCAACCGTATTTCTTAAG
>CAUVYK010000007.1:0-27500 GCA_963556175.1 Tipula confusa
TTTTCGGTAGAGTATCTTTGATAAAAAAAAAATAAAATTTTTTTTTTTTATAAAGCTTTGTTTACCACTAGATAGTGACTCTTTTTGAGAATAATTTTGAATTTAAAAAAAAAACATTGAACATTTTTTTTTTATATTATAATTAATACCACATGTAATTAAACTAGAAGAAGCCTCTTTTTGGTAGAGTATCTTTGATAAAACAAAAATTTAATTTTTTTTTTTTACGATAAAGCTTTGTTTACCAATAGATAGTGACTCTTTTTGAGAATAATTTTGAATTTTTAAAAAAAACATTGAACATTTTTTTTTTTATATTATAATTAATACCACATGTAACTAAACTAGAAGAAGCCTCTTTTTGGTAGAGTATCTTTGATAAAAAAAAAAATTAATTTTTTTTTTTACGATAAAGCTTTGTTTACCAATAGATAGTGACTCTTTTTGAGAATAATTTTGAATTTTAAAAAAAAACATTGAACATTTTTTTTTATATTATAATTATTACCACATGTAATTAAACTAGAAAAAGCCTCTTTTTGGTAGAGTATCTTTGATAAAAAAAAAATTTAATTTTTTTTTTTTTACGATAAAGCTTTGTTTACCAATAGATAGTGACTCTTTTTGAGAATAATTTTGAATTTAAAAAAAAACATAAAACATTTTTTTTTTATATTATAATTAATACCACATGTAATTAAACTAGAAGAAGCCTCTTTTCGGTAGAGTATCTTTGATAAAAAAAAAATTTAATTTTTTTTTTTTACGATAAAGCTTTGTTTACCAATAGATAGTGATTTTTTTTGAGAATAATTTTGAATTTAAAAAAAAAACATTGAACATTTTTTTTTTATATTATAATTAATACCACATGTAATTACACTAGAAGAAGCCTCTTTTTGGTAAAGTATCTTTGATAAAAAAAAAATATAATTTTTTTTTTTACCATAAAGCTTTGTTTACCAATAGATAGTGACTCTTTTTGAGAAAAATTTTGAATTTAAAAAAAAAACATTGAACATTTTTTTTTTATATTATAATTCATACCACATGTAATTAAACTAGAAGAAGCCTCTTTTCGGTAGAGTATCTTTGATAAAAAAAAAATTAAATTTTTTTTTTTACGATAAAGCTTTGTTCACCACTAGATAGTGACTCTTTTTGAGAATAATTTTGAATTTAAAAAAAAAACATTGAACATTTTTTTTTTATATTATAATTAATACCACATGTAATTAAACTAGAAGAAGCCTCTTTTTGGTAGAGTATCTTTGATAAAACAAAAATTTAATTTTTTTTTTTTACGATAAAGCTTTGTTTACCAATAGATAGTGACTCTTTTTGAGAATAATTTTGAATTTTAAAAAAAAACGTTGAACATTTTTTTTTTATATTATAATTAATACCACATGTAACTAAACTAGAAGAAGCCTCTTTTTGGTAAAGTATCTTTGATAAAAAAAAAAAATTAATTTTTTTTTTTACGATAAAGCTTTGAATACCAATAGATAGTGACTCTTTTTGAGAATAATTTTGAATTTTAAAAAAAAATTGAACATTTTTTTTTTATATTATAATTAATACCACATGTAATTAAACTAGAAGAAGCCTCTTTTTGGTAGAGTATCTTTGATAAAACAAAAATTTAATTTTTTTTTTTTTACGATAAAGCTTTGTTTACCAATAGATAGTGACACTTTTTGAGAATAATTTTGAATTTTAAAAAAAAACATTGAACATTTTTTTTTTATATTATAATTAATACCACATGTAACTAAACTAGAAGAAGCCTCTTTTTGGTAGAGCATCTTTGATAAAAAAAAAATTAATTTTTTTTTTTACGATAAAGCTTTGTTTACCAATAGATAGTGACTCTTTTTGAGAATAATTTTGAATTTAAAAAAAAAACATTGAACATTTTTTTTTTATATTATAATTATTACCACATGTAATTAAACTAGAAAAAGCCTCTTTTCGGTAGAGTATCTTTGATAAAAAAAAAATTTAATTTTTTTTTTTTACGATAAAGCTTTGTTTACCAATAGATAGTGACTCTTTAATAATTTTGAATTTTAAAAAAAAACATTGAACATTTTTTTTTTATATTATAATTAATACCACATGTAATTAAACTAGAAGAAGCCTCTTTTTGGTAGAGTATCTTTATATGAGCTTCAAAGTAGTTTATAATAAATGTATCCTTACCGAAAAACTATTTTTTTAAACCAAATGTTATAATTTTCATAATCAATATTTATGCGTAGTAGCATGGCTTTTGATTAAGATATCAAACTTTTGAATCGGTCAGTAACTTTGACTTTTATGGACTATCGTCCATCAAAAAATAATTTATTTATCAATTAAATTATTTTTTTTTAATTTATAAGCAAAAAGTTTAAAATCTTTTTTAATACAATTTATAGACAACAAAAAAGCTGTCGATTAAGATATCAAACTTAAAAATCGGTTGATAATCTTTGCCGTTTATTCAACTTTATATGAGCTTCAAAGTAGTTTATAATAAATGTATCCATACCGAAAAACTATTTTTTTAAACCAAATGTTATAATTTTCATAATCAATATTTATGCGTAGTAGCATGGCTTTTGATTAAGATATCAAACTTTTGAATCGGTCAATAACTTTGACTTTTATGGACTATCGTCCATCAAAAAATAATTTATTTATCAATTAAATTATTTTTTTTTAATTTATAAGCAAAAAGTTTAAAATCTTTTTTAATACAATTTATAGACAACAAAAGAGCTGTCGATTAAGATATCAAACTTAAATATCGGTTGATAATCTTTGCCGTTTATTCAACTTTATATGAGCTTCAAAGTAGTTTATAATAAATGTATCCTTACCGAAAAACTATTTTTTTAAACCAAATGTTATAATTTTCATAATCAATATTTATGCGTAGTAGCATGGCTTTTGATTAAGATATCAAACTTTTGAATCGGTCAATAACTTTGACTTTTATGGACTATCGTCCATCAAAAAATAATTTATTTATCAATTAAATTATTTTTTTTTAATTTATAAGCAAAAAGTTTAAAATCTTTTTTAATACAATTTATAGACAACAAAAGAGCTGTCGATTAAGATATCAAACTTAAAAATCGGTTGATAATCTTTGCCGTTTATTCAACTTTATATGAGCTTCAAAGTAGTTTATAATAAATGTATCCTTACCGAAAAACTATTTTTTTAAACCAAATGTTATCATTTTCATAATTAATATTTATGCGTAGTAGCATGGCTTTTGATTAAGATATCAAAGTTTTGAATCGGTCAGTAACTTTTACTTTTATGGACTATCGTCCATCAAAAAATAATTTATTTATCAATTAATTTTTTTTTTTTAATTTGTAAGCAAAAAGTTTAAAATCTTTTTTAATACAATTTATAGACAACAAAAGAGCTGTCGATTAAGATATCAAACTTAAACATCGGTTGATAATCTTTGCCGTTTATTCAACTTTATATGAGCTTCAAAGTAGTTTATAATAAATGTATCCATATCGAAAAACTATTTTTTTAAACTAAATGTTATAATTTTTATAATCAATATTTATGCGTAGTAGCATGGCTTTTGATTAAGATATCAAACTTTTGAATCGGTCAGTAACTTTGACTTTTATGGACTATCGTCCATCAAAAAATAATTTATTTATCAATTAAATTTTTTTTTTTTAATTTATAAGCAAAAAACTATTTTTTTAAACCAAATGTTATAATTTTCATAATCAATATTTATGCGTAGTAGCATGGCTTTTGATTAAGATATCAAACTTTTGAATCGGTCAATAACTTTGACTTTTATGGACTATCGTCCATCAAAAAATAATTTATTTATCAATTAAATTATTTTTTTTTAATTTATAAGCAAAAAAATTAAAATCTTTTTTAATACAATTTATAGACAACAAAAGAGCTGTCGATTAAGATATCAAACTTAAAAATCGGTTGATAATCTTTGCCGTTTATTACACTTTATATGAGCTTCAAAGTAGTTTATAATAAATGTATCCATACCGAAAAACTATTTTTTTTAACCAAATGTTATAATTTTCATAATTAATATTCATGCGTAGTAGCATGGCTTTTGATTGAGATATCAAACTTTTGAATCGGTCAGTAACTTTTACTTTTATGGACTATCGTCCATCAAAAAATAATTTATTTATCAATTAAATTATTTTTTTTTAATTTATAAGCAAAAAGTTTAAAATCTTTTTTAATACAATTTATAGACAACAAAAGAGCTGTCGATTAAGATATCAAACTTAAAAATCGGTTGATAATCTTTGCCGTTTATTCAACTTTATATGAGCTTCAAAGTAGTTTATAATAAATGTATCCATACCGAAAAGCTATTTTTTTAAACCAAATGTTATAATTTTCATAATCAATATTTATGCGTAGTAGCATGGCTTTTGATTAAGATATCAAACTTTTGAATCGGTCAGTAACTTTGACTTTTATGGACTATCGTCCATCAAAAAATAATTTATTTATCAATTAAATTATTTTTTTTTAATTTATAAGCAAAAAAATTAAAATCTTTTTTAATACAATTTATAGACAACAAAAGAGCTGTCGATTAAGATATCAAACTTAAAAATCGGTTGATAATCTTTGCCGTTTATTCAACTTTATATGAGCTTCAAAGTAGTTTATAATAAATGTATCCATACCGAAAAACTATTTTTTTTAACCAAATGTTATAATTTTCATAATTAATATTCATGCGTAGTAGCATGGCTTTTGATTGAGATATCAAACTTTTGAATCGGTCAGTAACTTTTACTTTTATGGACTATCGTCCATCAAAAAATAATTTATTTATCAATTAAATTATTTTTTTTTAATTTATAAGCAAAAAGTTTAAAATCTTTTTTAATACAATTTATAGACAACAAAAGAGCTGTCGATTAAGATATCAAACTTAAAAATCGGTTGATAATCTTTGCCGTTTATTCAACTTTATATGAGCTTCAAAGTAGTTTATAATAAATGTATCCATACCGAAAAACTATTTTTTTAACCAAATGTTATAATTTTCATAATCAATATTTATGCGTAGTAGCATGGCTTTTGATTAAGATATCAAACTTTTGAATCGGTCAATAACTTTGACTTTTATGGACTATCGTCCATCAAAAAATAATTTATTTATCAATTAATTTATTTTTTTTTAATTTGTAAGCAAAAAGTTTAAAATCTTTTTTAATACAATTTATAGACAACAAAAGAGCTGTCGATTAAGATATCAAACTTAAAAATCGGTTGATAATCTTTGCCGTTTATTCAACTTTATATGAGCTTCAAAGTAGTTTATAATAAATGTATCCATATCGAAAAACTATTTTTTTAAACTAAATGTTATAATTTTTATAATCAATATTTATGCGTAGTAGCATGGCTTTTGATTAAGATATCAAACTTTTGAATCGGTCAGTAACTTTGACTTTTATGGACTATCGTCCATCAAAAAATAATTTATTTATCAATTAAATTATTTTTTTTTAATTTATAAGCAAAAAACTATTTTTTTAAACCAAATGTTATAATTTTCATAATCAATATTTATGCGTAGTAGCATGGCTTTTGATTAAGATATCAAACTTTTGAATCGGTCAATAACTTTGACTTTTATGGACTATCGTCCATCAAAAAATAATTTATTTATCAATTAAATTATTTTTTTTTAATTTATAAGCAAAAAAATTAAAATCTTTTTTAATACAATTTATAGACAACAAAAGAGCTGTCGATTAAGATATCAAACTTAAAAATCGGTTGATAATCGGCAAAGATTATCAACCGATTTTTAAGTTTGATATCTTAATCGAATCAATATGAAATTAAAACATTGAACATTTTTTTTTTATATTATAATTCATACCACATGTAATTAAACTAGAAGAAGCCTCTTTTCGGTAGAGTATCTTTGATAAAAAAAAAATAAAATTTTTTTTTTTTATAAAGCTTTGTTTACCACTAGATAGTGACTCTTTTTGAGAATAATTTTGAATTTAAAAAAAAAACATTGAACATTTTTTTTTTATATTATAATTAATACCACATGTAATTAAACTAGAAGAAGCCTCTTTTCGGTAGAGTATCTTTGATAAAAAAAAAATAAAATTTTTTTTTTTTATAAAGCTTTGTTTACCACTAGATAGTGACTCTTTTTGAGAATAATTTTGAATTTAAAAAAAAAACATTGAACATTTTTTTTTTATATTATAATTAATACCACATGTAATTAAACTAGAAGAAGCCTCTTTTTGGTAGAGTATCTTTGATAAAACAAAAATTTAATTTTTTTTTTTTACGATAAAGCTTTGTTTACCAATAGATAGTGACTCTTTTTGAGAATAATTTTGAATTTTTAAAAAAAACATTGAACATTTTTTTTTTTATATTATAATTCATACCACATGTAACTAAACTAGAAGAAGCCTCTTTTTGGTAGAGTATCTTTGATAAAAAAAAAAATTAATTTTTTTTTTTACGATAAAGCTTTGTTTACCAATAGATAGTGACTCTTTTTGAGAATAATTTTGAATTTTAAAAAAAAACATTGAACATTTTTTTTTATATTATAATTATTACCACATGTAATTAAACTAGAAAAAGCCTCTTTTTGGTAGAGTATCTTTGATAAAAAAAAAATTTAATTTTTTTTTTTTTACGATAAAGCTTTGTTTACCAATAGATAGTGACTCTTTTTGAGAATAATTTTGAATTTAAAAAAAAACATAAAACATTTTTTTTTTATATTATAATTAATACCACATGTAATTAAACTAGAAGAAGCCTCTTTTCGGTAGAGTATCTTTGATAAAAAAAAAATTTAATTTTTTTTTTTTACGATAAAGCTTTGTTTACCAATAGATAGTGATTTTTTTTGAGAATAATTTTGAATTTAAAAAAAAAACATTGAACATTTTTTTTTTATATTATAATTAATACCACATGTAATTACACTAGAAGAAGCCTCTTTTTGGTAAAGTATCTTTGATAAAAAAAAAATATAATTTTTTTTTTTACCATAAAGCTTTGTTTACCAATAGATAGTGACTCTTTTTGAGAAAAATTTTGAATTTAAAAAAAAAACATTGAACATTTTTTTTTTATATTATAATTCATACCACATGTAATTAAACTAGAAGAAGCCTCTTTTCGGTAGAGTATCTTTGATAAAAAAAAAATTAAATTTTTTTTTTACGATAAAGCTTTGTTCACCACTAGATAGTGACTCTTTTTGAGAATAATTTTGAATTTAAAAAAAAAACATTGAACATTTTTTTTTTATATTATAATTAATACCACATGTAATTAAACTAGAAGAAGCCTCTTTTTGGTAGAGTATCTTTGATAAAACAAAAATTTAATTTTTTTTTTTTACGATAAAGCTTTGTTTACCAATAGATAGTGACTCTTTTTGAGAATAATTTTGAATTTTAAAAAAAAACGTTGAACATTTTTTTTTTATATTATAATTAATACCACATGTAACTAAACTAGAAGAAGCCTCTTTTTGGTAAAGTATCTTTGATAAAAAAAAAAAATTAATTTTTTTTTTTACGATAAAGCTTTGAATACCAATAGATAGTGACTCTTTTTGAGAATAATTTTGAATTTTAAAAAAAAATTGAACATTTTTTTTTTATATTATAATTAATACCACATGTAATTAAACTAGAAGAAGCCTCTTTTTGGTAGAGTATCTTTGATAAAACAAAAATTTAATTTTTTTTTTTTTACGATAAAGCTTTGTTTACCAATAGATAGTGACACTTTTTGAGAATAATTTTGAATTTTAAAAAAAAACATTGAACATTTTTTTTTTATATTATAATTAATACCACATGTAACTAAACTAGAAGAAGCCTCTTTTTGGTAGAGCATCTTTGATAAAAAAAAAATTAATTTTTTTTTTTACGATAAAGCTTTGTTTACCAATAGATAGTGACTCTTTTTGAGAATAATTTTGAATTTAAAAAAAAAACATTGAACATTTTTTTTTTATATTATAATTATTACCACATGTAATTAAACTAGAAAAAGCCTCTTTTCGGTAGAGTATCTTTGATAAAAAAAAAATTTAATTTTTTTTTTTTACGATAAAGCTTTGTTTACCAATAGATAGTGACTCTTTAATAATTTTGAATTTTAAAAAAAAACATTGAACATTTTTTTTTTATATTATAATTAATACCACATGTAATTAAACTAGAAGAAGCCTCTTTTTGGTAGAGTATCTTTATATGAGCTTCAAAGTAGTTTATAATAAATGTATCCTTACCGAAAAACTATTTTTTTAAACCAAATGTTATAATTTTCATAATCAATATTTATGCGTAGTAGCATGGCTTTTGATTAAGATATCAAACTTTTGAATCGGTCAGTAACTTTGACTTTTATGGACTATCGTCCATCAAAAAATAATTTATTTATCAATTAAATTATTTTTTTTTAATTTATAAGCAAAAAGTTTAAAATCTTTTTTAATACAATTTATAGACAACAAAAAAGCTGTCGATTAAGATATCAAACTTAAAAATCGGTTGATAATCTTTGCCGTTTATTCAACTTTATATGAGCTTCAAAGTAGTTTATAATAAATGTATCCATACCGAAAAACTATTTTTTTAAACCAAATGTTATAATTTTCATAATCAATATTTATGCGTAGTAGCATGGCTTTTGATTAAGATATCAAACTTTTGAATCGGTCAATAACTTTGACTTTTATGGACTATCGTCCATCAAAAAATAATTTATTTATCAATTAAATTATTTTTTTTTAATTTATAAGCAAAAAGTTTAAAATCTTTTTTAATACAATTTATAGACAACAAAAGAGCTGTCGATTAAGATATCAAACTTAAATATCGGTTGATAATCTTTGCCGTTTATTCAACTTTATATGAGCTTCAAAGTAGTTTATAATAAATGTATCCTTACCGAAAAACTATTTTTTTAAACCAAATGTTATAATTTTCATAATCAATATTTATGCGTAGTAGCATGGCTTTTGATTAAGATATCAAACTTTTGAATCGGTCAATAACTTTGACTTTTATGGACTATCGTCCATCAAAAAATAATTTATTTATCAATTAAATTATTTTTTTTTAATTTATAAGCAAAAAGTTTAAAATCTTTTTTAATACAATTTATAGACAACAAAAGAGCTGTCGATTAAGATATCAAACTTAAAAATCGGTTGATAATCTTTGCCGTTTATTCAACTTTATATGAGCTTCAAAGTAGTTTATAATAAATGTATCCTTACCGAAAAACTATTTTTTTAAACCAAATGTTATCATTTTCATAATTAATATTTATGCGTAGTAGCATGGCTTTTGATTAAGATATCAAAGTTTTGAATCGGTCAGTAACTTTTACTTTTATGGACTATCGTCCATCAAAAAATAATTTATTTATCAATTAATTTATTTTTTTTTAATTTGTAAGCAAAAAGTTTAAAATCTTTTTTAATACAATTTATAGACAACAAAAGAGCTGTCGATTAAGATATCAAACTTAAACATCGGTTGATAATCTTTGCCGTTTATTCAACTTTATATGAGCTTCAAAGTAGTTTATAATAAATGTATCCATATCGAAAAACTATTTTTTTAAACTAAATGTTATAATTTTTATAATCAATATTTATGCGTAGTAGCATGGCTTTTGATTAAGATATCAAACTTTTGAATCGGTCAGTAACTTTGACTTTTATGGACTATCGTCCATCAAAAAATAATTTATTTATCAATTAAATTTTTTTTTTTTAATTTATAAGCAAAAAACTATTTTTTTAAACCAAATGTTATAATTTTCATAATCAATATTTATGCGTAGTAGCATGGCTTTTGATTAAGATATCAAACTTTTGAATCGGTCAATAACTTTGACTTTTATGGACTATCGTCCATCAAAAAATAATTTATTTATCAATTAAATTATTTTTTTTTAATTTATAAGCAAAAAAATTAAAATCTTTTTTAATACAATTTATAGACAACAAAAGAGCTGTCGATTAAGATATCAAACTTAAAAATCGGTTGATAATCTTTGCCGTTTATTACACTTTATATGAGCTTCAAAGTAGTTTATAATAAATGTATCCATACCGAAAAACTATTTTTTTTAACCAAATGTTATAATTTTCATAATTAATATTCATGCGTAGTAGCATGGCTTTTGATTGAGATATCAAACTTTTGAATCGGTCAGTAACTTTTACTTTTATGGACTATCGTCCATCAAAAAATAATTTATTTATCAATTAAATTATTTTTTTTTAATTTATAAGCAAAAAGTTTAAAATCTTTTTTAATACAATTTATAGACAACAAAAGAGCTGTCGATTAAGATATCAAACTTAAAAATCGGTTGATAATCTTTGCCGTTTATTCAACTTTATATGAGCTTCAAAGTAGTTTATAATAAATGTATCCATACCGAAAAGCTATTTTTTTAAACCAAATGTTATAATTTTCATAATCAATATTTATGCGTAGTAGCATGGCTTTTGATTAAGATATCAAACTTTTGAATCGGTCAGTAACTTTGACTTTTATGGACTATCGTCCATCAAAAAATAATTTATTTATCAATTAAATTATTTTTTTTTAATTTATAAGCAAAAAAATTAAAATCTTTTTTAATACAATTTATAGACAACAAAAGAGCTGTCGATTAAGATATCAAACTTAAAAATTATTTTTGATAAATAAATTATTTTTTGATGGACGATAGTCCATAAAAGTCAAAGTTACTGACCGATTCAAAAGTTTGATATCTTAATCAAAAGCCATGCTACTACGCATAAATATTGATTATAAAAATTATAACATTTAGTTTAAAAAAATAGTTTTTCGATATGGATACATTTATTATAAACTACTTTGAAGCTCATATAAAGTTGAATAAACGGCAAAGATTATCAACCGATGTTTAAGTTTGATATCTTAATCGACAGCTCTTTTGTTGTCTATAAATTGTATTAAAAAAGATTTTAAACTTTTTGCTTACAAATTAAAAAAAAATAAATTAATTGATAAATATATTATTTTTTGATGGACGATAGTCCATAAAAGTAAAAGTTACTGACCGATTCAAAACTTTGATATCTTAATCAAAAGCCATGCTACTACGCATAAATATTAATTATGAAAATGATAACATTTGGTTTAAAAAAATAGTTTTTCGGTAAGGATACATTTATTATAAACTACTTTGAAGCTCATATAAAGTTGAATAAACGGCAAAGATTATCAACCGATTTTTAAGTTTGATATCTTAATCGACAGCTCTTTTGTTGTCTATAAATTGTATTAAAAAAGATTTTAAACTTTTTGCTTATAAATTAAAAAAAAATAATTTAATTGATAAATAAATTATTTTTTGATGGACGATAGTCCATAAAAGTCAAAGTTATTGACCGATTCAAAAGTTTGATATCTTAATCAAAAGCCATGCTACTACGCATAAATATTGATTATGAAAATTATAACATTCGGTTTAAAAAAATAGTTTTTCGGTAAGGATATATTTATTATAAACTACTTTGAAGCTCATATAAAGTTGAATAAACGGCAAAGATTATCAACCGATATTTAAGTTTGATATCTTAATCGACAGCTCTTTTGTTGTCTATAAATTGTATTAAAAAAGATTTTAAACTTTTTGCTTATAAATTAAAAAAAAATAATTTAATTGATAAATAAATTATTTTTTGATGGACGATAGTCCATAAAAGTCAAAGTTATTGACCGATTCAAAAGTTTGATATCTTAATCAAAAGCCATGCTACTACGCATAAATATTGATTATGAAAATTATAACATTTGGTTTAAAAAAATAGTTTTTCGGTATGGATACATTTATTATAAACTACTTTGAAGCTCATATAAAGTTGAATAAACGGCAAAGATTATCAACCGATTTTTAAGTTTGATATCTTAATCGACAGCTCTTTTGTTGTCTATAAATTGTATTAAAAAAGATTTTAAACTTTTTGCTTATAAATTAAAAAAAAATAATTTAATTGATAAATAAATTATTTTTTGATGGACGATAGTCCATAAAAGTCAAAGTTATTGACCGATTCAAAAGTTTGATATCTTAATCAAAAGCCATGCTACTACGCATAAATATTGATTATGAAAATTATAACATTTGGTTTAAAAAAATAGTTTTTCGGTATGGATACATTTATTATAAACTACTTTGAAGCTCATATAAAGTTGAATAAACGGCAAAGATTATCAACCGATTTTTAAGTTTGATATCTTAATCGACAGCTCTTTTGTTGTCTATAAATTGTATTAAAAAAGATTTTAATTTTTTTGCTTATAAATTAAAAAAAAATAATTTAATTGATAAATAAATTATTTTTTGATGGACGATAGTCCATAAAAGTCAAAGTTATTGACCGATTCAAAAGTTTGATATCTTAATCAAAAGCCATGCTACTACGCATAAATATTGATTATGAAAATTATAACATTCGGTTTAAAAAAATAGTTTTTCGGTAAGGATATATTTATTATAAACTACTTTGAAGCTCATATAAAGTTGAATAAACGGCAAAGATTATCAACCGATATTTAAGTTTGATATCTTAATCGACAGCTCTTTTGTTGTCTATAAATTGTATTAAAAAAGATTTTAAACTTTTTGCTTATAAATTAAAAAAAAATAATTTAATTGATAAATAAATTATTTTTTGATGGACGATAGTCCATAAAAGTCAAAGTTATTGACCGATTCAAAAGTTTGATATCTTAATCAAAAGCCATGCTACTACGCATAAATATTGATTATGAAAATTATAACATTTGGTTTAAAAAAATAGTTTTTCGGTATGGATACATTTATTATAAACTACTTTGAAGCTCATATAAAGTTGAATAAACGGCAAAGATTATCAACCGATTTTTAAGTTTGATATCTTAATCGACAGCTCTTTTGTTGTCTATAAATTGTATTAAAAAAGATTTTAAACTTTTTGCTTATAAATTAAAAAAAAATAATTTAATTGATAAATAAATTATTTTTTGATGGACGATAGTCCATAAAAGTCAAAGTTATTGACCGATTCAAAAGTTTGATATCTTAATCAAAAGCCATGCTACTACGCATAAATATTGATTATGAAAATTATAACATTTGGTTTAAAAAAATAGTTTTTTGCTTATAAATTAAAAAAAAAAAATTTAATTGATAAATAAATTATTTTTTGATGGACGATAGTCCATAAAAGTCAAAGTTACTGACCGATTCAAAAGTTTGATATCTTAATCAAAAGCCATGCTACTACGCATAAATATTGATTATAAAAATTATAACATTTAGTTTAAAAAAATAGTTTTTCGATATGGATACATTTATTATAAACTACTTTGAAGCTCATATAAAGTTGAATAAACGGCAAAGATTATCAACCGATGTTTAAGTTTGATATCTTAATCGACAGCTCTTTTGTTGTCTATAAATTGTATTAAAAAAGATTTTAAACTTTTTGCTTACAAATTAAAAAAAAATAAATTAATTGATAAATAAATTATTTTTTGATGGACGATAGTCCATAAAAGTAAAAGTTACTGACCGATTCAAAACTTTGATATCTTAATCAAAAGCCATGCTACTACGCATAAATATTAATTATGAAAATGATAACATTTGGTTTAAAAAAATAGTTTTTCGGTAAGGATACATTTATTATAAACTACTTTGAAGCTCATATAAAGTTGAATAAACGGCAAAGATTATCAACCGATTTTTAAGTTTGATATCTTAATCGACAGCTCTTTTGTTGTCTATAAATTGTATTAAAAAAGATTTTAAACTTTTTGCTTATAAATTAAAAAAAAATAATTTAATTGATAAATAAATTATTTTTTGATGGACGATAGTCCATAAAAGTCAAAGTTATTGACCGATTCAAAAGTTTGATATCTTAATCAAAAGCCATGCTACTACGCATAAATATTGATTATGAAAATTATAACATTTGGTTTAAAAAAATAGTTTTTCGGTAAGGATACATTTATTATAAACTACTTTGAAGCTCATATAAAGTTGAATAAACGGCAAAGATTATCAACCGATATTTAAGTTTGATATCTTAATCGACAGCTCTTTTGTTGTCTATAAATTGTATTAAAAAAGATTTTAAACTTTTTGCTTATAAATTAAAAAAAAATAATTTAATTGATAAATAAATTATTTTTTGATGGACGATAGTCCATAAAAGTCAAAGTTATTGACCGATTCAAAAGTTTGATATCTTAATCAAAAGCCATGCTACTACGCATAAATATTGATTATGAAAATTATAACATTTGGTTTAAAAAAATAGTTTTTCGGTATGGATACATTTATTATAAACTACTTTGAAGCTCATATAAAGTTGAATAAACGGCAAAGATTATCAACCGATTTTTAAGTTTGATATCTTAATCGACAGCTTTTTTGTTGTCTATAAATTGTATTAAAAAAGATTTTAAACTTTTTGCTTATAAATTAAAAAAAAATAATTTAATTGATAAATAAATTATTTTTTGATGGACGATAGTCCATAAAAGTCAAAGTTACTGACCGATTCAAAAGTTTGATATCTTAATCAAAAGCCATGCTACTACGCATAAATATTGATTATGAAAATTATAACATTTGGTTTAAAAAAATAGTTTTTCGGTAAGGATACATTTATTATAAACTACTTTGAAGCTCATATAAAGATACTCTACCAAAAAGAGGCTTCTTCTAGTTTAATTACATGTGGTATTAATTATAATATAAAAAAAAAATGTTCAATGTTTTTTTTTAAAATTCAAAATTATTAAAGAGTCACTATCTATTGGTAAACAAAGCTTTATCGTAAAAAAAAAAAATTAAATTTTTTTTTTATCAAAGATACTCTACCGAAAAGAGGCTTTTTCTAGTTTAATTACATGTGGTAATAATTATAATATAAAAAAAAAATGTTCAATGTTTTTTTTTTAAATTCAAAATTATTCTCAAAAAGAGTCACTATCTATTGGTAAACAAAGCTTTATCGTAAAAAAAAAAATTAATTTTTTTTTTATCAAAGATGCTCTACCAAAAAGAGGCTTCTTCTAGTTTAGTTACATGTGGTATTAATTATAATATAAAAAAAAAATGTTCAATGTTTTTTTTTAAAATTCAAAATTATTCTCAAAAAGTGTCACTATCTATTGGTAAACAAAGCTTTATCGTAAAAAAAAAAAAATTAAATTTTTGTTTTATCAAAGATACTCTACCAAAAAGAGGCTTCTTCTAGTTTAATTACATGTGGTATTAATTATAATATAAAAAAAAAATGTTCAATTTTTTTTTAAAATTCAAAATTATTCTCAAAAAGAGTCACTATCTATTGGTATTCAAAGCTTTATCGTAAAAAAAAAAATTAATTTTTTTTTTTTATCAAAGATACTTTACCAAAAAGAGGCTTCTTCTAGTTTAGTTACATGTGGTATTAATTATAATATAAAAAAAAAATGTTCAACGTTTTTTTTTAAAATTCAAAATTATTCTCAAAAAGAGTCACTATCTATTGGTAAACAAAGCTTTATCGTAAAAAAAAAAAATTAAATTTTTGTTTTATCAAAGATACTCTACCAAAAAGAGGCTTCTTCTAGTTTAATTACATGTGGTATTAATTATAATATAAAAAAAAAATGTTCAATGTTTTTTTTTTAAATTCAAAATTATTCTCAAAAAGAGTCACTATCTAGTGGTGAACAAAGCTTTATCGTAAAAAAAAAAATTTAATTTTTTTTTTATCAAAGATACTCTACCGAAAAGAGGCTTCTTCTAGTTTAATTACATGTGGTATGAATTATAATATAAAAAAAAAATGTTCAATGTTTTTTTTTTAAATTCAAAATTTTTCTCAAAAAGAGTCACTATCTATTGGTAAACAAAGCTTTATGGTAAAAAAAAAAATTATATTTTTTTTTATCAAAGATACTTTACCAAAAAGAGGCTTCTTCTAGTGTAATTACATGTGGTATTAATTATAATATAAAAAAAAAATGTTCAATGTTTTTTTTTTAAATTCAAAATTATTCTCAAAAAAAATCACTATCTATTGGTAAACAAAGCTTTATCGTAAAAAAAAAAAATTAAATTTTTTTTTTATCAAAGATACTCTACCGAAAAGAGGCTTCTTCTAGTTTAATTACATGTGGTATTAATTATAATATAAAAAAAAAATGTTTTATGTTTTTTTTTAAATTCAAAATTATTCTCAAAAAGAGTCACTATCTATTGGTAAACAAAGCTTTATCGTAAAAAAAAAAAAATTAAATTTTTTTTTTATCAAAGATACTCTACCAAAAAGAGGCTTTTTCTAGTTTAATTACATGTGGTAATAATTATAATATAAAAAAAAATGTTCAATGTTTTTTTTTAAAATTCAAAATTATTCTCAAAAAGAGTCACTATCTATTGGTAAACAAAGCTTTATCGTAAAAAAAAAAATTAATTTTTTTTTTTATCAAAGATACTCTACCAAAAAGAGGCTTCTTCTAGTTTAGTTACATGTGGTATTAATTATAATATAAAAAAAAAAATGTTCAATGTTTTTTTTAAAAATTCAAAATTATTCTCAAAAAGAGTCACTATCTATTGGTAAACAAAGCTTTATCGTAAAAAAAAAAAATTAAATTTTTGTTTTATCAAAGATACTCTACCAAAAAGAGGCTTCTTCTAGTTTAATTACATGTGGTATTAATTATAATATAAAAAAAAAATGTTCAATGTTTTTTTTTTAAATTCAAAATTATTCTCAAAAAGAGTCACTATCTAGTGGTAAACAAAGCTTTATAAAAAAAAAAAATTTTATTTTTTTTTTATCAAAGATACTCTACCGAAAAGAGGCTTCTTCTAGTTTAATTACATGTGGTATTAATTATAATATAAAAAAAAAATGTTCAATGTTTTTTTTTTAAATTCAAAATTATTCTCAAAAAGAGTCACTATCTAGTGGTAAACAAAGCTTTATAAAAAAAAAAAAATTTATTTTTTTTTTATCAAAGATACTCTACCGAAAAGAGGCTTCTTCTAGTTTAATTACATGTGGTATGAATTATAATATAAAAAAAAAATGTTCAATGTTTTAATTTCATATTGATTCGATTAAGATATCAAACTTAAAAATCGGTTGATAATCTTTGCCGTTTATTCAACTTTATATGAGCTTCAAAGTAGTTTATAATAAATGTATCCATACCGAAAAACTATTTTTTTAAACCAAATGTTATAATTTTCATAATTAATATTCATGCGTAGTAGCATGGCTTTTGATTGAGATATCAAACTTTTGAATCGGTCAGTAACTTTTACTTTTATGGACTATCGTCCATCAAAAAATAATTTATTTATCAATTAAATTTTTTTTTTTTAATTTATAAGCAAAAAGTTTAAAATCTTTTTTAATACAATTTATAGACAACAAAAGAGCTGTCGATTAAGATATCAAACTTAAAAATCGGTTGATAATCTTTGCCGTTTATTCAACTTTATATGAGCTTCAAAGTAGTTTATAATAAATGTATCCATACCGAAAAACTATTTTTTTAAACCAAATGTTATAATTTTCATAATCAATATTTATGCGTAGTAGCATGGCTTTTGATTAAGATATCAAACTTTTGAATCGGTCAATAACTTTGACTTTTATGGACTATCGTCCATCAAAAAATAATTTATTTATCAATTAATTTATTTTTTTTTAATTTGTAAGCAAAAAGTTTAAAATCTTTTTTAATACAATTTATAGACAACAAAAGAGCTGTCGATTAAGATATCAAACTTAAAAATCGGTTGATAATCTTTGCCGTTTATTCAACTTTATATGAGCTTCAAAGTAGTTTATAATAAATGTATCCTTACCGAAAAACTATTTTTTTAAACCAAATGTTATAATTTTCATAATCAATATTTATGCGTAGTAGCATGGCTTTTGATTAAGATATCAAACTTTTGAATCGGTCAATAACTTTGACTTTTATGGACTATCGTCCATCAAAAAATAATTTATTTATCAATTAAATTATTATTTTTTAATTTATAAGCAAAAAGTTTAAAATCTTTTTTAATACAATTTATAGACAACAAAAGAGCTGTCGATTAAGATATCAAACTTAAAAATCGGTTGATAATCTTTGCCGTTTATTCAACTTTATATGAGCTTCAAAGTAGTTTATAATAAATGTATCCTTACCGAAAAACTATTTTTTTAAACCAAATGTTATCATTTTCATAATTAATATTTATGCGTAGTAGCATGGCTTTTGATTAAGATATCAAAGTTTTGAATCGGTCAGTAACTTTTACTTTTATGGACTATCGTCCATCAAAAAATAATTTATTTATCAATTAATTTATTTTTTTTTAATTTGTAAGCAAAAAGTTTAAAATCTTTTTTAATACAATTTATAGACAACAAAAGAGCTGTCGATTAAGATATCAAACTTAAACATCGGTTGATAATCTTTGCCGTTTATTCAACTTTATATGAGCTTCAAAGTAGTTTATAATAAATGTATCCATATCGAAAAACTATTTTTTTAAACTAAATGTTATAATTTTTATAATCAATATTTATGCGTAGTAGCATGGCTTTTGATTAAGATATCAAACTTTTGAATCGGTCAGTAACTTTGACTTTTATGGACTATCGTCCATCAAAAAATAATTTATTTATCAATTAAATTATTTTTTTTTTATTTATAAGCAAAAAACTATTTTTTTAAACCAAATGTTATAATTTTCATAATCAATATTTATGCGTAGTAGCATGGCTTTTGATTAAGATATCAAACTTTTGAATCGGTCAATAACTTTGACTTTTATGGACTATCGTCCATCAAAAAATAATTTATTTATCAATTAAATTATTTTTTTTTAATTTATAAGCAAAAAAATTAAAATCTTTTTTAATACAATTTATAGACAACAAAAGAGCTGTCGATTAAGATATCAAACTTAAAAATCGGTTGATAATCTTTGCCGTTTATTCAACTTTATATGAGCTTCAAAGTAGTTTATAATAAATGTATCCATACCGAAAAACTATTTTTTTTAACCAAATGTTATAATTTTCATAATTAATATTCATGCGTAGTAGCATGGCTTTTGATTGAGATATCAAACTTTTGAATCGGTCAGTAACTTTTACTTTTATGGACTATCGTCCATCAAAAAATAATTTATTTATCAATTAAATTATTTTTTTTTAATTTATAAGCAAAAAAATTAAAATCTTTTTTAATACAATTTATAGACAACAAAAGAGCTGTCGATTAAGATATCAAACTTAAAAATCGGTTGATAATCTTTGCCGTTTATTCAACTTTATATGAGCTTCAAAGTAGTTTATAATAAATGTATCCATACCGAAAAACTATTTTTTTTAACCAAATGTTATAATTTTCATAATTAATATTCATGCGTAGTAGCATGGCTTTTGATTGAGATATCAAACTTTTGAATCGGTCAGTAACTTTTACTTTTATGGACTATCGTCCATCAAAAAATAATTTATTTATCAATTAAATTATTTTTTTTAACTATTTTTAATTATATTTTTAATAACTATTTTTTCATATAAAGTTGAATAAACGGCAAAGATTATCAACCGATTTTTAAGTTTGATATCTTAATCGACGCTCTTTTGTTGTCTATAAATTGTATTAAAAAAGATTTTAATTTTTTTGCTTATAAATTAAAAAAAAATAATTTAATTGATAAATAAATTATTTTTTGATGGACGATAGTCCATAAAAGTCAAAGTTATTGACCGATTCAAAAGTTTGATATCTTAATCAAAAGCCATGCTACTACGCATAAATATTGATTATGAAAATTATAACATTTGGTTTAAAAAAATAGTTTTTCGGTATGGATACATTTATTATAAACTACTTTGAAGCTCATATAAAGTTGAATAAACGGCAAAGATTATCAACCGATTTTTAAGTTTGATATCTTAATCGACAGCTCTTTTGTTGTCTATAAATTGTATTAAAAAAGATTTTAAACTTTTTGCTTATAAATTAAAAAAAAATAATTTAATTGATAAATAAATTATTTTTTGATGGACGATAGTCCATAAAAGTCAAAGTTACTGACCGATTCAAAAGTTTGATATCTTAATCAAAAGCCATGCTACTACGCATAAATATTGATTATGAAAATTATAACATTTGGTTTAAAAAAATAGTTTTTCGGTATGGATACATTTATTATAAACTACTTTGAAGCTCATATAAAGTTGAATAAACGGCAAAGATTATCAACCGATTTTTAAGTTTGATATCTTAATCGACAGCTCTTTTGTTGTCTATAAATTGTATTAAAAAAGATTTTAAACTTTTTGCTTATAAATTAAAAAAAAATAATTTAATTGATAAATAAATTATTTTTTGATGGACGATAGTCCATAAAAGTCAAAGTTATTGACCGATTCAAAAGTTTGATATCTTAATCAAAAGCCATGCTACTACGCATAAATATTGATTATGAAAATTATAACATTTGGTTTAAAAAAATAGTTTTTCGGTATGGATACATTTATTATAAACTACTTTGAAGCTCATATAAAGTTGAATAAACGGCAAAGATTATCAACCGATTTTTAAGTTTGATATCTTAATCGACAGCTCTTTTGTTGTCTATAAATTGTATTAAAAAAGATTTTAATTTTTTTGCTTATAAATTAAAAAAAAATAATTTAATTGATAAATAAATTATTTTTTGATGGACGATAGTCCATAAAAGTCAAAGTTATTGACCGATTCAAAAGTTTGATATCTTAATCAAAAGCCATGCTACTACGCATAAATATTGATTATGAAAATTATAACATTTGGTTTAAAAAAATAGTTTTTCGGTATGGATACATTTATTATAAACTACTTTGAAGCTCATATAAAGTTGAATAAACGGCAAAGATTATCAACCGATTTTTAAGTTTGATATCTTAATCGACAGCTCTTTTGTTGTCTATAAATTGTATTAAAAAAGATTTTAATTTTTTTGCTTATAAATTAAAAAAAAATAATTTAATTGATAAATAAATTATTTTTTGATGGACGATAGTCCATAAAAGTCAAAGTTACTGACCGATTCAAAAGTTTGATATCTTAATCAAAAGCCATGCTACTACGCATAAATATTGATTATAAAAATTATAACATTTAGTTTAAAAAAATAGTTTTTCGATATGGATACATTTATTATAAACTACTTTGAAGCTCATATAAAGTTGAATAAACGGCAAAGATTATCAACCGATTTTTAAGTTTGATATCTTAATCGACAGCTCTTTTGTTGTCTATAAATTGTATTAAAAAAGATTTTAAGATTTTTGCTTATAAATTAAAAAAAAATAATTTAATTGATAAATAAATTATTTTTTGATGGACGATAGTCCATAAAAGTAAAAGTTACTGACCGATTCAAAACTTTGATATCTTAATCAAAAGCCATGCTACTACGCATAAATATTGATTATGAAAATTATAACATTTGGTTTAAAAAAATAGTTTTTCGGTAAGGATACATTTATTATAAACTACTTTGAAGCTCATATAAAGTTGAATAAACGGCAAAGATTATTAACCGATTTTTTAATTTGATATCTTAATCGACAGCTCTTTTGTTGTCTATAAATTGTATTAAAAAAGATTTTAATTTTTTTGCTTATAAATTAAAAAAAAATAATTTAATTGATAAATAAATTATTTTTTGATGGACGATAGTCCATAAAAGTCAAAGTTACTGACCGATTCAAAAGTTTGATATCTTAACCAAAAGCCATGCTACTACGCATAAATATTGATTATAAAAATTATAACATTTAGTTTAAAAAAATAGTTTTTCGATATGGATACATTTATTATAAACTACTTTGAAGCTCATATAAAGTTGAATAAACGGCAAAGACTATCAACCGATGTTTAAGTTTGATATCTTAATCGACAGCTCTTTTGTTGTCTATAAATTGTATTAAAAAAGATTTTAAACTTTTTGCTTACAAATTAAAAAAAAAAAAATTAATTGATAAATAAATTATTTTTTGATGGACGATAGTCCATAAAAGTCAAAGTTACTGACCGATTCAAAAGTTTGATATCTTAATCAAAAGCCATGCTACTACGCATAAATATTGATTATGAAAATTATAACATTTGGTTTAAAAAAATAGTTTTTCGGTATGGATACATTTATTATAAACTACTTTGAAGCTCATATAAAGTTGAATAAACGGCAAAGATTATCAACCGATATTTAAGTTTGATATCTTAATCGACAGCTCTTTTGTTGTCTATAAATTGTATTAAAAAAGATTTTAAACTTTTTGCTTATAAATTAAAAAAAAATAATTTAATTGATAAATAAATTATTTTTTGATGGACGATAGTCCATAAAAGTCAAAGTTATTGACCGATTCAAAAGTTTGATATCTTAATCAAAAGCCATGCTACTACGCATAAATATTGATTATGAAAATTATAACATTTGGTTTAAAAAAATAGTTTTTCGGTATGGATACATTTATTATAAACTACTTTGAAGCTCATATAAAGTTGAATAAACGGCAAAGATTATCAACCGATTTTTAAGTTTGATATCTTAATCGACAGCTTTTTTGTTGTCTATAAATTGTATTAAAAAAGATTTTAAACTTTTTGCTTATAAATTAAAAAAAAATAATTTAATTGATAAATAAATTATTTTTTGATGGATGATAGTCCATAAAAGTCAAAGTTACTGACCGATTCAAAAGTTTGATATCTTAATCAAAAGCCAT
Source organism: Tipula confusa (assembly GCA_963556175.1). Lineage (NCBI taxonomy): Eukaryota > Metazoa > Arthropoda > Insecta > Diptera > Tipulidae > Tipula > Tipula confusa. The sequence continues at coordinate 22,880 of CAUVYK010000007.1, forward strand.
GCTACTACGCATAAATATTGATTATGAAAATTATAACATTTGGTTTAAAAAAATAGTTTTTCGGTAAGGATACATTTATTATAAACTACTTTGAAGCTCATATAAAGATACTCTACCAAAAAGAGGCTTCTTCTAGTTTAATTACATGTGGTATTAATTATAATATAAAAAAAAAATGTTCAATGTTTTTTTTTAAAATTCAAAATTATTAAAGAGTCACTATCTATTGGTAAACAAAGCTTTATCGTAAAAAAAAAAAATTAAATTTTTTTTTTATCAAAGATACTCTACCGAAAAGAGGCTTTTTCTAGTTTAATTACATGTGGTAATAATTATAATATAAAAAAAAAATGTTCAATGTTTTTTTTTTAAATTCAAAATTATTCTCAAAAAGAGTCACTATCTATTGGTAAACAAAGCTTTATCGTAAAAAAAAAAATTAATTTTTTTTTTATCAAAGATGCTCTACCAAAAAGAGGCTTCTTCTAGTTTAGTTACATGTGGTATTAATTATAATATAAAAAAAAAATGTTCAATGTTTTTTTTTAAAATTCAAAATTATTCTCAAAAAGTGTCACTATCTATTGGTAAACAAAGCTTTATCGTAAAAAAAAAAAATTAAATTTTTGTTTTATCAAAGATACTCTACCAAAAAGAGGCTTCTTCTAGTTTAATTACATGTGGTATTAATTATAATATAAAAAAAAAATGTTCAATTTTTTTTTAAAATTCAAAATTATTCTCAAAAAGAGTCACTATCTATTGGTATTCAAAGCTTTATCGTAAAAAAAAAAATTAATTTTTTTTTTTTATCAAAGATACTTTACCAAAAAGAGGCTTCTTCTAGTTTAGTTACATGTGGTATTAATTATAATATAAAAAAAAAATGTTCAACGTTTTTTTTTAAAATTCAAAATTATTCTCAAAAAGAGTCACTATCTATTGGTAAACAAAGCTTTATCGTAAAAAAAAAAAATTAAATTTTTGTTTTATCAAAGATACTCTACCAAAAAGAGGCTTCTTCTAGTTTAATTACATGTGGTATTAATTATAATATAAAAAAAAAATGTTCAATGTTTTTTTTTTAAATTCAAAATTATTCTCAAAAAGAGTCACTATCTAGTGGTGAACAAAGCTTTATCGTAAAAAAAAAAATTTAATTTTTTTTTTATCAAAGATACTCTACCGAAAAGAGGCTTCTTCTAGTTTAATTACATGTGGTATGAATTATAATATAAAAAAAAAATGTTCAATGTTTTTTTTTTAAATTCAAAATTTTTCTCAAAAAGAGTCACTATCTATTGGTAAACAAAGCTTTATGGTAAAAAAAAAAATTATATTTTTTTTTTATCAAAGATACTTTACCAAAAAGAGGCTTCTTCTAGTGTAATTACATGTGGTATTAATTATAATATAAAAAAAAAATGTTCAATGTTTTTTTTTTAAATTCAAAATTATTCTCAAAAAAAATCACTATCTATTGGTAAACAAAGCTTTATCGTAAAAAAAAAAAATTAAATTTTTTTTTTATCAAAGATACTCTACCGAAAAGAGGCTTCTTCTAGTTTAATTACATGTGGTATTAATTATAATATAAAAAAAAAATGTTTTATGTTTTTTTTTAAATTCAAAATTATTCTCAAAAAGAGTCACTATCTATTGGTAAACAAAGCTTTATCGTAAAAAAAAAAAAATTAAATTTTTTTTTTATCAAAGATACTCTACCAAAAAGAGGCTTTTTCTAGTTTAATTACATGTGGTAATAATTATAATATAAAAAAAAATGTTCAATGTTTTTTTTTAAAATTCAAAATTATTCTCAAAAAGAGTCACTATCTATTGGTAAACAAAGCTTTATCGTAAAAAAAAAAATTAATTTTTTTTTTTATCAAAGATACTCTACCAAAAAGAGGCTTCTTCTAGTTTAGTTACATGTGGTATTAATTATAATATAAAAAAAAAAATGTTCAATGTTTTTTTTAAAAATTCAAAATTATTCTCAAAAAGAGTCACTATCTATTGGTAAACAAAGCTTTATCGTAAAAAAAAAAAATTAAATTTTTGTTTTATCAAAGATACTCTACCAAAAAGAGGCTTCTTCTAGTTTAATTACATGTGGTATTAATTATAATATAAAAAAAAAATGTTCAATGTTTTTTTTTTAAATTCAAAATTATTCTCAAAAAGAGTCACTATCTAGTGGTAAACAAAGCTTTATAAAAAAAAAAAATTTTATTTTTTTTTTATCAAAGATACTCTACCGAAAAGAGGCTTCTTCTAGTTTAATTACATGTGGTATTAATTATAATATAAAAAAAAAATGTTCAATGTTTTTTTTTTAAATTCAAAATTATTCTCAAAAAGAGTCACTATCTAGTGGTAAACAAAGCTTTATAAAAAAAAAAAATTTAATTTTTTTTTTATCAAAGATACTCTACCGAAAAGAGGCTTCTTCTAGTTTAATTACATGTGGTATGAATTATAATATAAAAAAAAAATGTTCAATGTTTTAATTTCATATTGATTCGATTAAGATATCAAACTTAAAAATCGGTTGATAATCTTTGCCGTTTATTCAACTTTATATGAGCTTCAAAGTAGTTTAAAAAGTTTTTTGCTTATAAATTAAAAAAAAATAATTTAATTGATAAATAAATTATTTTTTGATGGACGATAGTCCATAAAAGTCAAAGTTACTGACCGATTCAAAAGTTTGATATCTTAATCAAAAGCCATGCTACTACGCATAAATATTGATTATAAAAATTATAACATTTAGTTTAAAAAAATAGTTTTTCGATATGGATACATTTATTATAAACTACTTTGAAGCTCATATAAAGTTGAATAAACGGCAAAGATTATCAACCGATTTTTAAGTTTGATATCTTAATCGACAGCTCTTTTGTTGTCTATAAATTGTATTAAAAAAGATTTTAAACTTTTTGCTTACAAATTAAAAAAAAATAAATTAATTGATAAATAAATTATTTTTTGATGGACGATAGTCCATAAAAGTCAAAGTTATTGACCGATTCAAAAGTTTGATATCTTAATCAAAAGCCATGCTACTACGCATAAATATTGATTATGAAAATTATAACATTTGGTTAAAAAAATAGTTTTTCGGTATGGATACATTTATTATAAACTACTTTGAAGCTCATATAAAGTTGAATAAACGGCAAAGATTATCAACCGATTTTTAAGTTTGATATCTTAATCGACAGCTCTTTTGTTGTCTATAAATTGTATTAAAAAAGATTTTAAACTTTTTGCTTATAAATTAAAAAAAAATAATTTAATTGATAAATAAATTATTTTTTGATGGACGATAGTCCATAAAAGTAAAAGTTACTGACCGATTCAAAAGTTTGATATCTCAATCAAAAGCCATGCTACTACGCATGAATATTAATTATGAAAATTATAACATTTGGTTTAAAAAAATAGTTTTTCGGTAAGGATACATTTATTATAAACTACTTTGAAGCTCATATAAAGTTGAATAAACGGCAAAGATTATCAACCGATATTTAAGTTTGATATCTTAATCGACAGCTCTTTTGTTGTCTATAAATTGTATTAAAAAAGATTTTAAACTTTTTGCTTATAAATTAAAAAAAAAAAATTTAATTGATAAATAAATTATTTTTTGATGGACGATAGTCCATAAAAGTCAAAGTTAATGACCGATTCAAAAGTTTGATATCTTAATCAAAAGCCATGCTACTACGCATAAATATTGATTATGAAAATTATAACATTTGGTTTAAAAAAATAGTTTTTCGGTATGGATACATTTATTATAAACTACTTTGAAGCTCATATAAAGTTGAATAAACGGCAAAGATTATCAACCGATTTTTAAGTTTGATATCTTAATCGACAGCTCTTTTGTTGTCTATAAATTGTATTAAAAAAGATTTTAATTTTTTTGCTTATAAATTAAAAAAAAATAATTTAATTGATAAATAAATTATTTTTTGATGGACGATAGTCCATAAAAGTCAAAGTTATTGACCGATTCAAAAGTTTGATATCTTAATCAAAAGCCATGCTACTACGCATAAATATTGATTATGAAAATTATAACATTTGGTTTAAAAAAATAGTTTTTCGGTATGGATACATTTATTATAAACTACTTTGAAGCTCATATAAAGTTGAATAAACGGCAAAGATTATCAACCGATTTTTAAGTTTGATATCTTAATCGACAGCTCTTTTGATGTCTATAAATTGTATTAAAAAAGATTTTAATTTTTTTGCTTATAAATGAAAAAAAAATAATTTAATTGATAAATAAATTATTTTTTTGATGGACGATAGTCCATAAAAGTCAAAGTTACTGACCGATTCAAAAGTTTGATATCTAAATCGACAGCTCTTTTGTTGTCTATAAATTTTTTTAAAAAAGATTTTAAACTTTTTGCTTACAAGTTAAAAAAAAAATAGTTTAATTGATAAATAAATAATTTTTGATGGACGATAGTCCAATTTTCAACATCTTAATATTTTCAAAATTAAATAAATAAATAAATTAATTATTTAATAAATAATTTTTGATGGACGATAGTCCATCAAAAAACAAAAAACCGCTTAAAGTAATAAACGAGTT
>CAUVYK010000007.1:35000-36874 GCA_963556175.1 Tipula confusa
TGGCTTAATCTTTGAGACAAGCATATAACTACTGGCAGGATCAACCAGAATGTAAATGATTTTTTTCCATAAAACTTTAAAGATTTATGAATAAATTTTATTATAATAATTTTATTTGTTTATTTTCAAATTAATTCAATTGAATTGTTAATATACGTATATTCGTAATATTATTTCATATTGAAGGCGCAAAATTCATGTTTTTAATTTTATTTGTGATTTTGAATTTTGTGTTTTCATAATAAATTGAAATTCTCACAACAACCTAATAGTACATGAGCATTTATTATTATAGATATGTATTTGTTCCGTTAACACGGTCAAATAATAATAAAAATATTTTCTTTAAACTTATATTGCCTAATCCAAGGTAATTTTGTTTATTTATAAATTTTTATTTTTTTTATTTTATTTAATTTTTCTTCTCTACAAGTAAGGGAGAGACACAAAAAACAAAAGGGACCGTACTTTTTTATAATTTTTTTTTTTATATTATAATTAATACCACATGTAATTAAACTAGAAGAAGCCTCTTTTCGGTAGAGTATCTTTGATAAAAAAAAAATTTAATTTTTTTTTTTTACGATAAAGCTTTGTTTACCAATAGATAGTGACTCTTTTTGAGAATAATTTTGAATTTAAAAAAAAAACATTGAACATTTTTTTTTTATATTATAATTAATACCACATGTAATTACACTAGAAGAAGCCTCTTTTTGGTAAAGTATCTTTGATAAAAAAAAAATATAATTTTTTTTTTTACCATAAAGCTTTGTTTACCAATAGATAGTGACTCTTTTTGAGAATAATTTTGAATTTAAAAAAAAAACATTGAACATTTTTTTTTTATATTATAATTCATACCACATGTAATTAAACTAGAAGAAGCCTCTTTTCGGTAGAGTATCTTTGATAAAAAAAAAATTAAATTTTTTTTTTTTATAAAGCTTTGTTTACCACTAGATAGTGACTCTTTTTGAGAATAATTTTGAATTTAAAAAAAAAACATTGAACATTTTTTTTTTATATTATAATTAATACCACATGTAATTAAACTAGAAGAAGCCTCTTTTTGGTAGAGTATCTTTGATAAAACAAAAATTTAATTTTTTTTTTTTACGATAAAGCTTTGTTTACCAATAGATAGTGACTCTTTTTGAGAATAATTTTGAATTTTTAAAAAAAACATTGAACATTTTTTTTTTTATATTATAATTAATACCACATGTAACTAAACTAGAAGAAGCCTCTTTTTGGTAGAGTATCTTTGATAAAAAAAAAAATTAATTTTTTTTTTTACGATAAAGCTTTGTTTACCAATAGATAGTGACTCTTTTTGAGAATAATTTTGAATTTAAAAAAAAACATAAAACATTTTTTTTTTATATTATAATTAATACCACATGTAATTAAACTAGAAGAAGCCTCTTTTCGGTAGAGTATCTTTGATAAAAAAAAAATTTAATTTTTTTTTTTTACGATAAAGCTTTGTTTACCAATAGATAGTGATTTTTTTTGAGAATAATTTTGAATTTAAAAAAAAAACATTGAACATTTTTTTTTTATATTATAATTAATACCACATGTAATTACACTAGAAGAAGCCTCTTTTTGGTAAAGTATCTTTGATAAAAAAAAAATATAATTTTTTTTTTTACCATAAAGCTTTGTTTACCAATAGATAGTGACTCTTTTTGAGAAAAATTTTGAATTTAAAAAAAAAACATTGAACATTTTTTTTTTATATTATAATTCATACCACATGTAATTAAACTAGAAGAAGCCTCTTTTCGGTAGAGTATCTTTGATAAAAAAAAATTAAATTTTTTTTTTACGATAAAGCTTTGTTCACCACTAGATAGTGACTCTTTTTG
>CAUVYK010000008.1:0-22391 GCA_963556175.1 Tipula confusa
TATAATTATATTTATATATTTATATATTTATATATTTATATATTTATATATTTATATATTTATATATTTATATATTTATATATTTATATATTTATATATTTATATATTTATATATTTATATTTATATATTTATATATTTATATATTTATATATTTATATATTTATATATTTATATATTTATATATTTATATATTTATATATTTATATATTTATATTTATATATTTATATATTTATATATTTATATATTTATATATTTATATATTTATATATTTATATATTTATATATTTATATATTTATATATTTATATATTTATATATTTATATATTTATATATTTATATATTTATATATTTATATATTTATATATTTATATATTTATATATTTATATATTTATATATTTATATATTTATATATTTATATATTTATATATTTATATATTTATATATTTATATATTTATATATTTATATATTTATATATTTATATATTTATATATTTATATATTTATATATTTATATATTTATATATTTATATATTTATATATTTATATATTTATATATTTATATATTTATATATTTATATATTTATATATTTATATATTTATATATTTATATATTTATATATTTATATATTTTATATATTTATATATTTATATATTTATATATTTATATATTTATATATTTATATATTTATATATTTATATATTTATATATTTATATATTTATATATTTATATATTTATATATTTATATATTTATATATTTATATATTTATATATTTATATATTTATATATTTATATATTTATATATTTATATATTTATATATTTATATATTTATATATTTATATATTTATATATTTATATATTTATATATTTATATATTTATATATTTATATATTTATATATTTATATATTTATATATTTATATATTTATATATTTATATATTTATATATTTATATATTTATATATTTATATATTTATATATTTATATATTTATATATTTATATATTTATATATTTATATATTTATATATTTATATATTTATATATTTATATATTTATATATTTATATATTTATATATTTATATATTTATATATTTATATATTTATATATTTTATATATTTATATATTTATATATTTATATATTTATATATTTATATATTTATATATTTATATATTTATATATTTATATATTTATATATTTATATATTTATATATTTATATATTTATATATTTATATATTTATATATTTATATATTTATATATTTATATATTTATATATTTATATATTTATATATTTATATATTTATATATTTATATATTTATATATTTATATATTTATATATTTATATATTTATATATTTATATATTTATATATTTATATATTTATATATTTATATATTTATATATTTATATATTTATATATTTATATATTTATATATTTATATATTTATATATTTATATATTTATATATTTATATATTTATATATTTATATATTTATATATTTATATATTTATATATTTATATATTTATATATTTATATATTTATATATTTATATATTTATATATTTATGTATTTATATATTTATATATTTATATATTTATATATTTATATATTTATATATTTATATATTTATATATTTATATATTTATATATTTATATATTTATATATTTATATATTTATATATTTATATATTTATATATTTATATATTTATATATTTATATATTTATATATTTATATATTTATATATTTATATATTTATATATTTATATATTTATATATTTATATATTTATATATTTATATATTTATATATTTATATATTTATATATTTATATATTTATATATTTATATATTTATATATTTATATATTTATATATTTATATATTTATATATTTATATATTTATATATTTATATATTTATATATTTATATATTTATATATTTATATATTTATATATTTATATATTTATATATTTATATATTTATATATTTATATATTTATATATTTATATATTTATATATTTATATATTTATATATTTATATATTTATATATTTATATATTTATATATTTATATATTTATATATTTATATATTTATATATTTATATATTTATATATTTATATATTTATATATTTATATATTTATATATTTATATATTTATATATTTATATATTTATATATTTATATATTTATATATTTATATATTTATATATTTATATATTTATATATTTATATATTTATATATTTATATATTTATATATTTATATATTTATATATTTATATATTTATATATTTATATATTTATATATTTATATATTTATATATTTATATATTTATATATTTATATATTTATATATTTATATATTTATATATTTATATATTTATATATTTATATATTTATATATTTATATATTTATATATTTATATATTTATATATTTATATATTTATATATTTATATATTTATATATTTATATATTTATATATTTATATATTTATATATTTATATATTTATATATTTATATATTTATATATTTATATATTATATATTTATATATTTATATATTTATATATTTATATATTTATATATTTATATATTTATATATTTATATATTTATATATTTATATATTTATATATTTATATATTTATATATTTATATATTTATATATTTATATATTTATATATTTATATATTTATATATTTATATATTTATATATTTATATATTTATATATTTATATATTTATATATTTATATATTTATATATTTATATATTTATATATTTATATATTTATATATTTATATATTTATATATTTATATATTTATATATTTATATATTTATATATTTATATATTTATATATTTATATATTTATATATTTATATATTTATATATTTATATATTTATATATTTATATATTTATATATTTATATATTTATATATTTATATATTTATATATTTATATATTTATATATTTATATATTTATATATTTATATATTTATATATTTATATATTTATATATTTATATATTTATATATTTATATATTTATATATTTATATATTTATATATTTATATATTTATATATTTATATATTTATATATTTATATATTTATATATTTATATATTTATATATTTATATATTTATATATTTATATATTTATATATTTATATATTTATATATTTATATATTTATATATTTATATATTTATATATTTATATATTTATATATTTATATATTTATATATTTATATATTTATATATTTATATATTTATATATTTATATATTTATATATTTATATATTTATATATTTATATATTTATATATTTATATATTTATATATTTATATATTTATATATTTATATATTTATATATTTATATATTTATATATTTATATATTTATATATTTATATATTTATATATTTATATATTTATATATTTATATATTTATATATTTATATATTTATATATTTATATATTTATATATTTATATATTTATATATTTATATATTTATATATTTATATATTTATATATTTATATATTTATATATTTATATATTTATATATTTATATATTTATATATTTATATATTTATATATTTATATATTTATATATTTATATATTTATATATTTATATATTTATATATTTATATATTTATATATTTATATATTTATATATTTATATATTTATATATTTATATATTTATATATTTATATATTTATATATTTATATATTTATATATTTATATATTTATATATTTATATATTTATATATTTATATATTTATATATTTATATATTTATATATTTATATATTTATATATTTATATATTTATATATTTATATATTTATATATTTATATATTTATATATTTATATATTTATATATTTATATATTTATATATTTATATATTTATATATTTATATATTTATATATTTATATATTTATATATTTATATATTTATATATTTATATATTTATATATTTATATATTTATATATTTATATATTTATATATTTATATATTTATATATTTATATATTTATATATTTATATATTTATATATTTATATATTTATATATTTATATATTTATATATTTATATATTTATATATTTATATATTTATATATTTATATATTTATATATTTATATATTTATATATTTATATATTTATATATTTATATATTTATATATTTATATATTTATATATTTATATATTTATATATTTATATATTTATATATTTATATATTTATATATTTATATATTTATATATTTATATATTTATATATTTATATATTTATATATTTATATATTTATATATTTATATATTTATATATTTATATATTTATATATTTATATATTTATATATTTATATATTTATATATTTATATATTTATATATTTATATATTTATATATTTATATATTTATATATTTATATATTTATATATTTATATATTTATATATTTATATATTTATATATTTATATATTTATATATTTATATATTTATATATTTATATATTTATATATTTATATATTTATATATTTATATATTTATATATTTATATATTTATATATTTATATATTTATATATTTATATATTTATATATTTATATATTTATATATTTATATATTTATATATTTATATATTTATATATTTATATATTTATATATTTATATATTTATATATTTATATATTTATATATTTATATATTTATATATTTATATATTTATATATTTATATATTTATATATTTATATATTTATATATTTATATATTTATATATTTATATATTTATATATTTATATATTTATATATTTATATATTTATATATTTATATATTTATATATTTATATATTTATATATTTATATATTTATATATTTATATATTTATATATTTATATATTTATATATTTATATATTTATATATTTATATATTTATATATTTATATATTTATATATTTATATATTTATATATTTATATATTTATATATTTATATATTTATATATTTATATATTTATATATTTATATATTTATATATTTATATATTTATATATTTATATATTTATATATTTATATATTTATATATTTATATATTTATATATTTATATATTTATATATTTATATATTTATATATTTATATATTTATATATTTATATATTTATATATTTATATATTTATATATTTATATATTTATATATTTATATATTTATATATTTATATATTTATATATTTATATATTTATATATTTATATATTTATATATTTATATATTTATATATTTATATATTTATATATTTATATATTTATATATTTATATATTTATATATTTATATATTTATATATTTATATATTTATATATTTATATATTTATATATTTATATATTTATATATTTATATATTTATATATTTATATATTTATATATTTATATATTTATATATTTATATATTTATATATTTATATATTTATATATTTATATATTTATATATTTATATATTTATATATTTATATATTTATATATTTATATATTTATATATTTATATATTTATATATTTATATATTTATATATTTATATATTTATATATTTATATATTTATATATTTATATATTTATATATTTATATATTTATATATTTATATATTTATATATTTATATATTTATATATTTATATATTTATATATTTATATATTTATATATTTATATATTTATATATTTATATATTTATATATTTATATATTTATATATTTATATATTTATATATTTATATATTTATATATTTATATATTTATATATTTATATATTTATATATTTATATATTTATATATTTATATATTTATATATTTATATATTTATATATTTATATATTTATATATTTATATATTTATATATTTATATATTTATATATTTATATATTTATATATTTATATATTTATATATTTATATATTTATATATTTATATATTTATATATTTATATATTTATATATTTATATATTTATATATTTATATATTTATATATTTATATATTTATATATTTATATATTTATATATTTATATATTTATATATTTATATATTTATATATTTATATATTTATATATTTATATATTTATATATTTATATATTTATATATTTATATATTTATATATTTATATATTTATATATTTATATATTTATATATTTATATATTTATATATTTATATATTTATATATTTATATATTTATATATTTATATATTTATATATTTATATATTTATATATTTATATATTTATATATTTATATATTTATATATTTATATATTTATATATTTATATATTTATATATTTATATATTTATATATTTATATATTTATATATTTATATATTTATATATTTATATATTTATATATTTATATATTTATATATTTATATATTTATATATTTATATATTTATATATTTATATATTTATATATTTATATATTTATATATTTATATATTTATATATTTATATATTTATATATTTATATATTTATATATTTATATATTTATATATTTATATATTTATATATTTATATATTTATATATTTATATATTTATATATTTATATATTTATATATTTATATATTTATATATTTATATATTTATATATTTATATATTTATATATTTATATATTTATATATTTATATATTTATATATTTATATATTTATATATTTATATATTTATATATTTATATATTTATATATTTATATATTTATATATTTATATATTTATATATTTATATATTTATATATTTATATATTTATATATTTATATATTTATATATTTATATATTTATATATTTATATATTTATATATTTATATATTTATATATTTATATATTTATATATTTATATATTTATATATTTATATATTTATATATTTATATATTTATATATTTATATATTTATATATTTATATATTTATATATTTATATATTTATATATTTATATATTTATATATTTATATATTTATATATTTATATATTTATATATTTATATATTTATATATTTATATATTTATATATTTATATATTTATATATTTATATATTTATATATTTATATATTTATATATTTATATATTTATATATTTATATATTTATATATTTATATATTTATATATTTATATATTTATATATTTATATATTTATATATTTATATATTTATATATTTATATATTTATATATTTATATATTTATATATTTATATATTTATATATTTATATAAATATATAAATATATAAATATATAAATATATAAATATATAAATATATAAATATATAAATATATAAATATATAAATATATAAATATATAAATATATAAATATATAAGAGAAGAAAAACTCACAACATGTGAGCCGAATCTCTCCCAACAAAAGGTTCTAATGGGTCTTATGTTTTAAGTTATACCTTTCTCACCAAACTATACTCAGAAGTACCACAAACAAAATTTATATTTTTAAATCCATGAGAAAATTAGTAAGGTCCTGTTAGGCAATACATTAAAGTTTAGAATTTGTTTGAAACACAATTGCAAGTTTTAATTTAACAATCCCCAACCTTTGTATGAGGTACTTTTAATTGTTTAAAAAATTATTTTATTGTAAGGCTCAGATTCAACACAGTTATATAACTTGAGGAGTAGAAACTTGAGTATTGATTTAGTTACGAGAAATTTATAATGTAATTATTCTTTTGATATTCGGAAATACTATTAAATATCTAGAAACTACAACAATGACAACAAGACAAAAAATTAATTAGAGAGAAATATTGTTTCAAGTATGTACATAAAAACAAATATTGAAAGCTGTTTCCACTCTATAACACCCAAGTATAACAAAATTATTATTTTTTGTTTGAATATTGTATAAAAAAATGCTGGAAGTGAAAATTTTTCACACTGAATAATTGATTTTAAATTCAAGTAGGTAGGATTTTTTATTTAATGAAAATCCGTTTGATGATGGTGGTCAATATTAATGAATTGAATTTTGTTCAGAAAATCATCTTTATATCTATTGAATAAATTATTTGAGGCGATTTAATTTAATTTGAACTGGGGTATTTTTTAAATTTAATTTTACTATGTTGATTTTACATTCTCATAATACTAAGTAATTGCAAGAAAAGTAAAGATAGGATTTCAAAATATATTTTAAGAACTTAATCTGTAATCTTAATAATTTTATTTGATATTTTTTTCTTATTTTCAGATTTAATTTATCAAAATGGCTTATGGTAACATAATTAATTAGTATTAAAGCATTTGTCTTATAAAGAGAACATTCGAAATTGATTTTTATCATTTCGTATGTTTTTAATATAATGACATCACAAGCAGTGTATTGTTTGAGTTTGCAAATAAGTAAGTACAATATTTTTTATTTATAGTTATTTTTAATTTGTTTTAAATTATATTATTTGCACCAAATTGTCAGTTAAATGAGAATAAGAACACCCTAGTTAGCTTTTTTCAAAGAAACAAAACTTTGTCTTATCATTCTGTTCGACAGTTTGACATTTTATTCGAGCAGAAAAATATTTCTTTGATTAGTTTTGTTGGTTTGATAATTATACTAAGAAGCTTTTTAATTTCAAAAATATTATAAATTATAAATTAATTGGGATAAATAAAAAAACGGTATAAGGTTTTATTTTATAAAGCTGAAATATTGTCTATAAAGCCTAAGTTGTAAATATTTCTACTAAGAAATTTAGAAGTTACACTACAAGTTTTTATAGTAAATATATCTTTATTATTTTGGTTTATCTAAGTGCAAGATATTGTGAATTATCACAATTATTCAACAAGGGATCTTGAACCAAGAGTTAGTATTACAAAGTTATTGATAACATTACAATTAAATATTTAAGCATTATAAACATGATAGTTGTATTGTTATATTCCTACAAACTGTTATCTAGATCATGAAGATTATAAAACGATTTGTTAAGAAACTCCATGATCCACATTGTCTAAAAGTTTTATATTTTCTATAATCAATATAGTTCCCACTTTTGTAGGTGTAGGTTTTTAAATATTAAACCCTCCTTAATTCGCATTTTTGATGATCTCTCAATTTGGATAAGCTTAGGTTTTGTTGTAACATTTTAATAATAATAAATAATAAACATATGCATAAAAAGTAATTAAAATGAAGTATTTAAAATAAACCCGAATCAATCCAACAGAATAATATTATAAAATGACTTCATAAAATGAAAATAGAATTTTTCACAGTAAGCAATTAATTAAAAGTGTTTAGACCTAAATCAACTTTAACTTATATAAATAGCTTCTTCATTAAATTTTTACAATAAATTGGCCCATTTTTACCTTAATTTCTACCTAATTATTTACATTTTTATTGTAATTTTCTGAAGTTGTGTTATTAATCCCTATAGAAGTAATAACATCGTCATGTTGGTTGTATATGTATGTTCTGTACGACTCTAATGAAATATAGTGTATTTATATTCACGTGAAGTATTTACTAAATTATTCCTAAAAAAACTTAGGAAATTTTTATGAAAAACTTCACGTATCTACATACGTGATCTTCACATATCTACATACGTGGGAAGTGTTTCCTAAACAACAACAAATTTCCGAAAAATTGCAAAAACAAAATAAACATTTGTATGTATGCGTAAAAACTACGTATTATAAGTACGTATTATCGAATAAATTATTTTCTATAATTAAAAAAAAAACAAATCAAGCGAAAACTATTATTTTAAGTTGTAATCAAGCTTTAATTTCTAAAACAACTGTACTCGTAAAAATGTTCATGTCTATCGGACAACAGGTATGAATGGACTTATTTGATGTAAGCTATGTAGTAGCGATACATCAATTTTTCCCGATTTTTCATGGTTTTTCTGAAAAGCGGACACTCTAGCGGAAACTTGTTTTGAGTAGACAAGAGTCTATTCTAAAGGAAAATCATACAGATTTTCAAAATTCTAGGGGAACAGGTAGTTAGAAATGGACATTTTTGATGTAAGTTACATAGTACATCGATACATCAATTTTTCCCGATTTTTCATGGTTTTCCTGAAAAGCGGACACTCTAGAGGAAACTTGTTTCGAGTAGACAAGAGTCTATTCTAAAGGAACAGGTAGTTAGGAATGAACATTTTTGATGTATCGCTACTATGTAACTTACATCAAAAATGTTCATTCCTAACTACCTGTTCCCCTAGAATTTTGAAAATCTGTATGTTTTTCCTTTAGAGTAGACTCTTGTCTACTCAAAACAAGTTTCCGCTAGAGTGTCCGCTTTTCAGGAAAACCATGAAAAATCGGGAAAAATTGATGTGACGCTACTATGTAACTTACATCAAAAATGTTCATTCCTAACTACCTGTTCCCCTAGAATTTTGAAAATCTGTATGATTTTCCTTTTGAATATACTCTTATCTACTCCAAACAAGTTTCCGCTAGAGTGTCCGCTTTTCAGGAAAACCATGAAAAAACGGGAAAAATTGATGTGACGCTACTATGTAACTTATATCAAAAATGTTCATTCCTAACTACCTGTTCCCCTAGAATTTTGAAAATCTGTATGATTTTCCTTTAGAGTAGACTCTTGTCTACTCAAAACAAGTTTCCGCTAGAGTGTCCGATTTTCAGGAAAACCATGAAAAATCGGGGAAAATTGATGTGACGATGCTATATAACTTACATCAAAAATGTTCATTCCTAACTACCTGTTCCCCTAGAATTTTGAAAATCTGTATGATTTTCCTTTAGAATAGACTCTTGTTTACTCAAAACAAGTTTCCGCTAGAGTGTCCGCTTTTAAGGAAAACCATGAAAAATCGGGAAAAATTGATGTATCGCTACTATGTAACTTACATCAAAAATGTTCATTCCTAACTACCTGTTCCCCTAGAATTTTGAAAATCTGTATGATTTTCCTTTTGAATAGACTCTTGTCTATTCGACGAGTGCACTTGTTTTAGAAAACAAGTCTTGATTACAACTTAAAATAATAGTTTTCGCTTGATTTGTTTTTTTTTAACTATTAAAAAATAATTTATTCGATAATACGTACTTATAATACGTAGTTTTTACACATGCATACAAATGTTTATTTTGTTGTTGCAATTTTTAGGAAATTTGTTGTTGTTTAGGAAATACTTCACATCCGTTATTTTATAGTAAATTTGTTCCTAAAATAAAAGACAATTACTATCGGGTTATGTGTCAGGTGAGAGACTTATATCTTGTATTCCTCCGCGAATGCCAGGCCCCATGAATTAGGAATTGCACGAAGGAATTATGCTTCAGAATTGGTTATCCTATCAATAAACTTCGATTGAAGTCGACAGGCGAAATTTTTGAGGCTTTCTATATTAGCGCGTTTCTCGAGATCTTTGTTAGTTAGCATTTGTAGGTTGGTGATTTAGGCCAATCATCAAACACGAATCTAAGGCTGGTTGATTGCAAGGTTGATAAACTAATCCATTGTGTCTCAGTCAATTCTCACATCCATGCTGGGATATCATAGTTTACGATGGGCCTCATATATGCCTTATATAATCTTAATTTATTTTTGGCAGAGAGGTGACTATTGCGGTTAAACAATCTATAAAGTAAGTTGTGAACTGCAAAGGCTTTTCTTCGAACATTTTTGATGTGAGAGAGAGGTGATAGTTTACTATCTATAATCACCCCTATAGTTATTTGATTTGATTTTTATATTCTAAGGTGCTACCTTCGAATGAAAGGGCTGGCTTTTCGCATTTTACTATATTGGTTGCGGTGGAAATGGAATAAAACATATTATTATTATACTTATTATATTGTATTAAATTTAACAGCAGTACATTTAATATCATTTAGCAAATAAGGAGAGGAAATGATAAAATTTTAATTTACAGGCGGAAACTAATACTATTTACGGCTTAAAAGTATTAGTCATCTAATAGTTTTGTTTTAAGGGAGAACCTTTGCAGATCACAGCTGAGGGTTGCGCATTGAAGTTAATGATACTAGCTACTGAGAAAGCGAACCAATTCTATCAATACTAATCCACCTGTCCTTTCTCTACACCACAAAAATACTAACTATCGATCGCTTGGTGTCAGTATTCGGTTCGAGTCTTTCATAACTAACATTGCATCCACTCATTCAGTTTTGTTATATGTAACACATATGTGTACGGTGGTGCCGGGCATTCCATGAGTTCCTTGTTCGTCCTTGGCCGTACGCTCTATTCAATCAATCAATCAATTATATTATTATATTATTATATTATTATATTATTATATTATTATATTATTATATTATTATATTATTATATTATTATATTATTATATTATTATATTATTATATTATTATATTATTATATTATTATATTATTATATCATTATATTATTATATTATTATATTATTATATTATTATATTATTATATTATTATATTATTATATTATTATATTATTATATTATTATATTATTATATTATTATATTATTATATTATTATATTATTATATTATTATATTATTATATTATTATATTATTATATTATTATATTATTATATTATTATATTATTATATTATTATATTATTATATTATTATATTATTATATTATTATATTATTATATTATTATATTATTATATTATTATATTATTATATTATTATATTATTATATTATTATATTATTATATTATTATATTATTATATTATTATATTATTATATTATTATATTATTATATTATTATATTATTATATTATTATATTATTATATTATTATATTATTATATTATTATATTATTATATTATTATATTATTATATTATTATATTATTATATTATTATATTATTATATTATTATATTATTATATTATTATATTATTATATTATTATATTATTATATTATTATATTATTATATTATTATATTATTATATTATTATATTATTATATTATTATATTATTATATTATTATATTATTATATTATTATATTATTATATTATTATATTATTATATTATTATATTATTATATTATTATATTATTATATTATTATATTATTATATTATTATATTATTATATTATTATATTATTATATTATTATATTATTATATTATTATATTATTATATTATTATATTATTATATTATTATATTATTATATTATTATATTATTATATTATTATATTATTATATTATTATATTATTATATTATTATATTATTATATTATTATATTATTATATTATTATATTATTATATTATTATATTATTATATTATTATATTATTATATTATTATATTATTATATTATTATATTATTATATTATTATATTATTATATTATTATATTATTATATTATTATATTATTATATTATTATATTATTATATTATTATATTATTATATTATTATATTATTATATTATTATATTATTATATTATTATATTATTATATTATTATATTATTATATTATTATATTATTATATTATTATATTATTATATTATTATATTATTATATTATTATATTATTATATTATTATATTATTATATTATTATATTATTATATTATTATATTATTATATTATTATATTATTATATTATTATATTATTATATTATTATATTATTATATTATTATATTATTATATTATTATATTATTATATTATTATATTATTATATTATTATATTATTATATTATTATATTATTATATTATTATATTATTATATTATTATATTATTATATTATTATATTATTATATTATTATATTATTATATTATTATATTATTATATTATTATATTATTATATTATTATATTATTATATTATTATATTATTATATTATTATATTATTATATTATTATATTATTATATTATTATATTATTATATTATTATATTATTATATTATTATATTATTATATTATTATATTATTATATTATTATATTATTATATTATTATATTATTATATTATTATATTATTATATTATTATATTATTATATTATTATATTATTATATTATTATATTATTATATTATTATATTATTATATTATTATATTATTATATTATTATATTATTATATTATTATAGTGCAGAATTATAATTTTATAATATTATAATTATTTAATTTTTAATTTCAGATTGAAATTGATTTATTTTCTTACAGCCTATGGCTAAGAGCAATTAGTTAATTGATAGATTTTGTTTTCAGGGAACCTCTGCAGATTACAGATGAATGGTGGAACACTGGAGTTGCTAATAAGAGAAGACAGAATGCAGAGCAGTTCAATAAAACTGTGATTATCTTATACTAACAGTAGTTTTAATATTGGCTACTGGGAAACCGGACCACTCCCGCATTACTGACATACCTATATTATTATATTATTATATTATTATATTATTATATTATTATATTATTATATTATTATATTATTATATTATTATATTATTATATTATTATATTATTATATTATTATATTATTATATTATTATATTATTATATTATTATATTATTATATTATTATATTATTATATTATTATATTATTATATTATTATATTATTATATTATTATATTATTATATTATTATATTATTATATTATTATATTATTATATTATTATATTATTATATTATTATATTATTATATTATTATATTATTATATTATTATATTATTATATTATTATATTATTATATTATTATATTATTATATTATTATATTATTATATTATTATATTATTATATTATTATATTATTATATTATTATATTATTATATTATTATATTATTATATTATTATATTATTATATTATTATATTATTATATTATTATATTATTATATTATTATATTATTATATTATTATATTATTATATTATTATATTATTATATTATTATATTATTATAGTGCAGAATTATAATTTTATAATATTATAATTATTTAATTTTTAATTTCAGATTGAAATTGATTTATTTTCTTACAGCCTATGGCTAAGAGCAATTAGTTAATTGATAGATTTTGTTTTCAGGGAACCTCTGCAGATTACAGATGAATGGTGGAACACTGGAGTTGCTAATAAGAGAAGACAGAATGCAGAGCAGTTCAATAAAACTGTGATTATCTTATACTAACAGTAGTTTTAATATTGGCTACTGGGAAACCGGACCACTCCCGCATTACTGACATACCTTTCCTTTCACTACCCTACAACAATTTACTAACTAATGGCTGTCACGGTTTCTGTAACCGGGTCGATCTCACTAATTTCCTATTTACTAATATCCTACCTTATCCTTCCAAGTATATGTAAAAATGGATGTACAGTAGGCCCGGCGCTTTCCTGGAGATCCTGCTTAATGCTTGGTCGTACATTCTAAATCAATCAATCAATGTTAAATTGATACAAAATATAAAATTAAAAAAAAATAAAAAATATTTATACAGAAGTACGTTTACGATTTCCTTATTATATTTTATTTTTTAATTCTTATTACCTTTTAATTCTTTTACGTTTGTGCCCATTTAAGGTTCACACTAATTGCAAAACAATTAAATTATATTTGTTTGTCAATAACGCAAGTGTCTTATAAAATCATATTGTAATTATAAGTTTTTTATACATAAAAGTACAATTTGTCAAGTAATAACAAGCAGTGTAACCGTGTCTATTTTAGTCGAACACCAGGAAAATTTTTTGGGGATAAACTCGCCGTGAGGGGGATTCATCGGTCGAATTGGACACGACAAACTGTTGTTTCCTGGTAACAAGAACAATACAAGATCGCAAATGGATGGCACTCATTTATTTCACTATAGAACTAACTGATTTTACTTTTAAGTACACATGTTTAATGAAATAATTAAAGAAAGAATAATTCGGATGAACCCTTGAAATTTTTTTTTTAAACAAATTTATATTTAATTAATTCAAATAATTTTTGTCTAACCTTAATAATATAATAATAAAAGAATTTTTAATAGAACCAAACAATCTTTGGTGTTTGTATGTCCAGCAGCACGTGGTAGTCTCCTCTCTGTTATCCCGAAGGTGTAATTGGATGATTTACTTGTGGTACCGTAGATCTCGTAGACTTCCTCGTAGTTTTATTGGTCATTTTTTATAGAGATCTCTAATATATTTTCGATCTATTTCATCTATTGAGAAATTACGATTTGATGAAGGTGATACTTTGTCACACGAAGATTAAATGTATTAAATGTGTTTTGTTTCTTGGCGTGTAGCGTGGTTAATGGAAGTGGCTTTACTGGATAATATTTTATATCATATTTTTTTATTATTTTTTTTATATATGTATATATTTTTATTTGAATCGATTTTTACACAATTTGAGTATTTAATGTTAAATATACACAATATAGATTCTTATAACTATTATCTTTAAAGTAATAAATTTAACTATGTATATGTACATGTATATTTTACAAAAAAATAAAGATTAATATATTTTTTTTATTCCAGCTCAAAATAATCACATAACTCAACCAAAAATTCATAAATTTAATTTTATTTTCTAATTTTATTTTCTAAATTTATTTTTTTCTAAATTTATTTTTTTCTTAATATTTTTTTTTTATATAAATCTGTTTCAAAATTCGGGTCCAACTGAACAACTCTTTCGTTTTTTTTTCGATCCCGCCTTTAATTTTATAAATTAAATTAAGGGGAAAAATAACTAGTTTGGTACGAGCGAGTGGCTCAGTGGTTAGCGCTGTGCCGCTTGGAGCGGGAGGTACCGTGTTCGAATCCCAACAGGGGCAGGATGCAAAAGGGAATTTTTCTCACAAAGATTACGATCGGTGATATTGATAAACACAACTATGACCCCCTATTGGTGTGCAGAACTCATGGGCCGATCCATCTTCCATGTCATCGTGGTACAGGGTGACATGGAGCTATGCAATGCGCAGATGGTAAAATGTACGTCAAAAAAAAAAAAAATTGGTGGTATAAGCAGGAATGCTCCAGCCAACTAAAATAACTTAAATAATAAAAAAAAAAAAAAAAAACTAGTTTGGCCAATTAATTAGTCTTTATCTTAAAAAAAATTTTGTTTGATTTTTTTATGATTTAACCAGGGGGAAGCCACATATCGTTACAGCAGGTACGATAAGTGCATTGTACTTGTTGATTTAACAAGTTTTTTAACTGACCTAACTCAATAATTATTATTTAGTATAAGCATATTGCCTGCAATTAATAAACATATTAATTTGCCTAGAAAAATTAATGCAGACTTAGATTCAGCAGCATTTAAATAGCTTTATTTTTTTAAGCAAATTCCAATCTGAATATAAGCCTCAACACAGCACTACAACTGCTCTAGTTAACATCGTTGATGACCTAGCGTCAATTTTAAACCAACCAAACTTTCATATAATTTTAGTTTTACTAGATTTTTCGAAAGCTTTTGATTACGTTAATCACATTCTTATTTATATTATACATTTTCCAATTCTGCAATTAAACTTTTACACTCTTATTTGTAAAATCGTGAACAATTTGTTGTGGAATGCCCATTCGGATTATGGTTAAGTTCTAGAGGGAGTGCCTCAAGAATATATCCTGGGTCCCTTGCTCTCTCCTATATATACCGGGTGCTTTTTTAAGCTTACGAACGGAAATATTAGTAAAGGATCCCTATAGGAAAACTTAATATGGTGCTGTTTTTGGATCAGGATCAGACTTATATAATTGTACATACTGTTATGTTGTATTATTATTATGATGTATTTGGCATAATAAATAAATAAATTAATTAATTAATAAATTTTATAATAATAATTTCGCTGTTTTTATGTTGAGTAAAGTGGATGTTAATAAGATTTCATGCAACTACTTTGTGTATTTGGCATAAAACGGTGAATTTGATCGAATTGAACGTTTAAATATTTTAATGGAATCTTATTTATAATAATTTTGGGGATTTGTGTCCAGTGGGGTGAATGTAAATATGTTGTATTTGCTTGTTACTTGGGTTATTTTATTATTATACATATTAATATATTATAGTATTGTTGTATGGTTATGCTATTATATTACTATATTCTTATTTTAATATTTTCATATTTTTATATTAATATATATTTATTATATTTTTTATTATTATGATACTAATGTATTACTGAATTAGGATGGATTTGATAATTTATTCTAAACTTTGTGTCGAGTGGAGTGTTTATAAATTAGGGATGTATTTGTCATAAAAAGGTTCATTTGTAATGTTTAATCATTTTTTTAAAATCTAATTTGTGAAACGGTTAATGCAATTAATTTGTAATGTTTTAATCAATTTTTTTAAAATCTAATTTGTATTAATTTTAAAGTTTTGTGTTAAATAAAGTGTATATAAATTAGATATTCGGCGATTGCATGACGTATTGATCATAAACCGGTTAATTCAATTGATTTGTATTGTTTAATCAATTTTTTTTAAAGTCTAATTTGTATTAATTTTAAAATTTTGTGTCAAATAAATTGTGTTTAATAAATTTTAATAGCATGAAGGTGAAATAATAAATTTGTAATTTACAGGTGAAAATTAATGCCATATGTTACAGCCTGCGGCCTGGAGAAAATAGTTCATTAATAGATTTTATTCTTAGGGAACCTTTGTAGATTACAGTTGAATGATGGCACACTGGAGTTGCTGATAAGAGACGTCAGAATGCAGGGTAGTTCAGAAAAATTGTGATTGTCTTATGCTAATAATAGTTAAACACTCGGCACCAGGAAACCGGACCAATTCTGTCATTACTAACTTACTTTTCCTTTTGTCTACACCACAAACAAAATACAAATTATCGATTGCTTAGGTGTCAGTAACCGTGTCGAGTCTGTCATAAATAACATTCCTTCCACTTCTTCGGTTTTGTTATATGTAACTTGGATGTACGGTGGTGCCCGGCATTCTGGAAGTTCCTGATTCGTCCTTTGGCCGTACATTCTAATCAATCAATCAATACCGGTATTTGTTTTAAGCTGAAACTTTCAAATAAGCCCTCTACGAACAATATGTCCAAGATCGAAATTTAATCATGTCATAGAGGAAAACATTAGTGCTAAAATTAGTATCCCCTCCCTTCTTGTAGGTGGGGCGAGGGATAACTAACCGAAAGTGGCCGAATTTTTTTTTTTAATTTTTTTGTAATTTTATTTTTATTTTTTGTTTATTTTTTAATACAACATTTTTGCACTTAACTATTTTCTCATGAGTGCTGGGTGCAATTGTTTTCGTTTAAGAGAACGGCGTGTTTTATTCGATCTCTTCATTTTTTAAAATTTATTTTTATAATTTGAGTTGTGCAGTTTTGTTATTGTTTCTATTTGTGTGTAAATCAAGTGATAAAGTGGATCTTGGACTCCGTCGTTTTTCCCAGAGACAGGTACCAATGCATAATTTTTAATTATATTGTTGCGTGAGAATACCATTCTGTCACTATTTGTATACTTTTATCACAATATAATTATTCTTTTTTTAATTTTATAAAAACGAAATAAGGAACCTTGTTTTAATAAAAACAAAGAATTTAATACTTCTTTTGTATATATAGAAATAAAAATTATTTCAGAAAAGAAGTAAAACTTTCTTTAATGTGATCATAAAAATTTTTATATTAATTTTTTTTTATCCAAATTTTTTCTAAAATGAAAAAATTTTTCTAAAATTTTTCCAGTTTGAGGTGCTAGCTTGAGTTATGGACATGGACATTGCTTGCTGATGGTACAGTCGATTTGCATTATGTGGGTTTGTAGTCGAGAGAGAGTTAGCCAAAGGATGGTTTTGATTGGTTTTTTGATATTGGTTGTAAATGTTTACAAATATTTGTGATCGGTTGAGGGGTATTCGGATTTGAGTAGTTGGATGTCGTGGATATTGGACAAATTTTGGCATATTTTTTCTAAATTAAAAAAATGCTGATTATTTCTTTTGTAGGCAGGCTGAATTGCCTACGATTGGACAAATTAGGGATGATTGTGGGATGTGTGGATAAGAATCACTTTGGATTGTTCGTACGGAGTGGTAGGAGTTTGTGTAAATGTAATGGTTTTAGTATGTATTTAATATTTTTGAATTTTGAATTTACATTTATTAGGTATATTTTATATTTTCAAAAAAATAAAAATAAAAAATTAATTTTTTTATAATTTTTATATTCATATTTTATATATCGTTATATGGTCGTTCGGCGAACGTATTTTAAATAATGTTCTTGACAACGAAACATTTCGATTGTTTTCGATTAATTTTAATCACATTTAACCCACAAGAAAAAATATGTATTTTTGACTGTCACGGTTTTATATCCATAGCCAATAAGCGCAATATAAAAAAAACGGATGATGCGATTTATTTCGATTTGTATATTTCCCAAACGCAGAGAAATATAAATGTGCACCAAATATAAAGAGTATCCCGGTTTGACTTTAATTTGTCCGCTGCACAAAATATGGACTTATGTTTTGTTGTTGTATGAGGAGTGGAGTTACAAAAATATAAATAATTGGAATATAGATGACAGGGTAGTCAATTGAATGATTTTGTTGCATAGCATAATTGCAATATTGTTGAAGTTGTTGTTATTTTCGTTTAATGTAATGCCATAGATTCCCTATAGGATTAAGATCGGGTATTTATGGTGACCAGTCTATATTTTCTTGACCCAAATCTTTTAGTTATAAATTTACTTTTGTAGATTGGAGCATTATCTTGCTGTAATAAGAAGTTTGTTCTTATCAATTTACACCTTGAAACAATTGCATAATCATTAAAAGCCTCCAAATATGTGCTTGAAGTAACTTTTCCCGCCAGCATTGTGAGATCTCCTATGCCATTATAGATAAAACACCCCAAACCATTACTTCGCCTCCTCCTTTGTGCCAAGTTGGCATTGTTATGTTACGAAAGTCTCTTAATTGAGGTGTCGAATAAAAAAATTTCTTTCCGTAGCTTCCATCTAGAAATTGAAAACATTGATTTATTTAAAAAAAAGATCACGATATTTGTAATTAACTTAATCCTATCCTGAATTTTACAAAAAATTTGTTATATTTAAAATTGAATTAAATTATATCTCTTTAAATTAAACTGAATAATAAAAACTTTTTATACTTGAAATTATTATTTTTTTATTATAATTTTTCTTTTACGTTTCGAGAATAAAACATTCGGGAAATTCTTCGTGAATATTCTAAAATTCGATTTTATAAAACTGAATCAAAAATTTTGGTACTATCCCGCGCCTAATATAGTATACGATATATTCGATATTTTTTTAAGTCAAACGGTCGTTCGCTATAAGATAGTTTAGTTTTACCTTTTTGTTTCTTTTAAAATTTTCTCGATGATTCCTTTTTGTTTATCTTCATTTTCTATTTCGTACTTATATTCTTTCGGGTTTAACTCCTATTTCTCCATTGCCTTACGAACTCGTTTTACCAAAATTTAAATCGTTTGCCAATATAACTATAACGGTGAAACCATAGATAAATTAAAACTTTAATTTTTAAACTTACGTCTAAACGCTTTCTCAATGATTTATCAGTGAATTATGAAATAAACATTTATTAAAGTTAACCATTTAATCATAAA
Organism: Tipula confusa; assembly: GCA_963556175.1. NCBI lineage: Eukaryota > Metazoa > Arthropoda > Insecta > Diptera > Tipulidae > Tipula > Tipula confusa. Next base: position 21,598 of record CAUVYK010000008.1, read on the forward strand.
CTTTGATTAAAAAAACTTAAGTATGCGGTATTTTTCGTCAAAACTTACGAAAAATTAAGGTTTAAAATCATCTATTGTTCCACCTTAATGAATAAACTAATAAATAGAATACAACTTTTATAGAGATTTTTTCAAATTCGAATTAAACCTTTCAATCGTTTGTTCTAGGTACATATTTGGATATGGAGTATTTAAATCTATTTGTATTTTTAATGAGGCAATTAAATCTATATAAATTCGGTTTATCAATTTTTTTTTAGTTCTAAAGTTATTGAATTTATTTTTTAATTTATCAAAAATAGTTTTATTGCCCTATTAATTTTTAGCATTAGTTTAATCAAATCGATTAAATTTAAACAGAAACTGAACTAAATACTACAAAATAATCGTAAAAAGCTACGCCACAAAATAAATAAACATAATTATATACAATCCAAAAAATCGATCAAACAAATTTGTGATTTTTCATCGAAAAATTGCGACTGTTGTTACTACTTTCAAAAGTTAGTATGCATATATTAAAAATTAAAATGTTTAAGAATTGGGCCGTATGAGCTTTAGTTATTATGCATTAAATGGATAGGTAGGTCAGTAAAAATAGTGTCTGTGAGAAAAAGCAGGTATAGGATTTGTGATTTAGTTAGCCAACTTAAAAGTAAATCACCAGTAGTCAAATCGATCACCTATTAACGATCATAGTCAACGTGTTAAACATAGTCAATAATATTATATTAATGATCAAATCAACAACATTACAGGCCAAAGTTGGCCCTTTATTTAGATCTTTTACAAGA
>CAUVYK010000008.1:22591-69045 GCA_963556175.1 Tipula confusa
CCGGATCTGTAGGAGATTTTAAAACACCAGTACATGCTCGTACTGCAGAAAATATTGCTGCTGTTCGCGATAGTGTGGCTGGAGAGCCGTCCACCTCAACTCGTCGTTTATGGCCCGAATTGGAAGATATGGATGTGAGCGATATGTGGTTTCAACAGGACGGTGCCACCTGCCACACAGCTAACGAAACAATGCCTCTTTTGCGCGACAAATTAAATGGTCATGTTATCTCACGTAGTGACGATGTCAATTGGTCGCCAAGATCATGTGATTTGACACCGTTGGACGTCTTTCTTTGGGGTTATTTGAAAGAAAAGGTGTACGTCGATAAGCCAGCAACAATTCAAGAGCTAAAGGATGAGATAATTCGGCACATTAACGGCATAGAACCTCAATTATGCCTAAGCGTTATCGAAAATTTGGACCATCGGATGAAGGTGTGCCGCCGAGGTCGCGGCGGCCATTTGGCCGATATTTTGTTCCATACATAATTGAACCATACCATATTATCATAATAAAAAGAATTGACAGTAATTTCTTAAATAATTTGTGTTTTATTCAAAATCAACATCGGCCCTTGAAATTTAACCAACCTTTATATATATATATATATATATATATATATATATATATATATATATATATATATATATATATATATATATATATATATATATATATATATACATATATATATATATATATATATATATGTATATATATATATATATATATATATATATATATATATTATATATATATATATATATATTTATATATATATATATATATATATATATATATATATATATATATATATATATATATATATATATATATATATATATATATATATATATATATGTATATATATATACATATATATATATATATATATATATATATATATATATATATATATATATATATATATATATATATATATATATATCAATCAAATATATCGAGTTTAAACAATTTGAACCAGAATATTTTTAGTTTTATTTTATCAAATAATATTTTTGAAAGTGCTCACTATTGTATCACTTATATTGGTTTTTCGTTTTATTTACTTCAATACTAATGAAAAATAAAAAAACGATAGAAGTTATTTGGTGCTTACTTATAATTAACGCGAGAACCATATATTAAACCAATATATAACACAAATACATTCTAGTCCTACTAATAAAAATAAAAATAATAAAAAGATAATTAGAATTATTTTTTTATGTCAGTGCCAAAAATTAAAGTAAAGAATTGTTTTAAGTACTTTTAGATCCAAAGACCTAGAACTGTTTTTTTCCGTTGTATAATATTGACAAGCCTAAATTTTCTTATTAAATGAACTGCATTAACACTGTAAGCACCTAATTAGTTTCAAGTAAGTATTTATATTGTAGTTTAATTATTAAAGTGCTTTTTTAATGGTGGCACTAAAACACCTTTAAGTTGACCTTTTTGATTCAGAATTACATCTTTCTAATTTTAAAAATTGTTGATATTAATCAGCGACCTGTCTTTTCAAATAAAGTGATACCAGAGATTTAATATCTGTAGTTTTGCTTTATTATATATTAAATCTGTGGTAATACCTTGTATGTTATCCAAATACATATGTCAAAAATATGTTTCGTCAGATAAAAATTATAGAAGTATTATTATTTACAAAAATAATATGTTTGTAAACTTTTAAATTTTATTTTTTAGTAACGCATTATAGCGACAAAATTATAATAAAATTTTAATTAAATTGCTTTTATATTTATGATGATATTTGATTTTTTTCTAAATTTGGTCCGATAACAAACAGTACGATTATGCGCTAGAACATTCCATAAATTATTCAATGTTGAAAAATTAATTTCACAAATATCTCTGGTATAGAATATACAGAGTATTAATAATTCACTGGGAAGATGTACGAGAAGATCAGATAATATCTTGCTGCTGACCTGGAAAAGTCACTACTCTATAGATATTTGAATCTAAATTTGTATTCTTGGGTGCTGCCTTTGATTACAATAGGACTAGCTTTGGGCATTTTGATTTATTGGTCACGATGGAAATGAATGATTTCAGTGTTAAAAAAGTTTATTTTAATCTTCCATCTCGTCCGGAAGATAAAACTTACGCGACTGATTGATTGGTTTAGCACTGGAACTGTGCTAGTCCAGAGAAACGTAAAATTTCCTATTTGTAAGGGGTATGACTAGATTAATTTATAGACTAAACCATTATGCCTCTCAGCGTATTCATTGCATACTCATGCTATTTAATCATATAGACATAAGAATGTTTGGTAAGTAAAAAACGTGTCGATATATGATTTAGAATATAGTGTAAAATAAAATAAACATTTCCATACTATAAAACAAAAGAGAGTAAAAGTTGTCAAAAAAAATTTAAAAGGCAAAATTGATGTTATCTCTTTCCTATACAAAACACAAATAACAAAATAAGAGACGAAAAAATTCTCAATTATCCATACACATTAAATAGTGTACGTAACTTAGAAATAAAAATGTTAAATGGTGGTAGTAGGAATGAGAAAATTATACATTTTTTGGTATGGATTTTCATAGCACCAATACCAAAACCCTCTTTACTACAAGCCGTCTTGTAACTTTCGTTGACACATATTATCATGTATTTTTAAAATGTATTAGTGAAAATCAAAACCCTCTTTACTACAAGCCGTCTTGTAACTTTCATTGACACACATCATCATGTATTTTAAAAATGTATTAGTGAAAATATATACTTTAGATGTATTAGTAACTATCAAAACTCCATATAAAATTAATAAAAAAAATTGTAAACGCATGCGCATTATTTGATTTAGTTGTTTATTCCTTTTACACAATATTCGCTATCACATCCGGACATGATTTTCTACTTACTATACAATCAAAGTATATATTTTTGTATAGCATGAGTATCCAAACAATACGGCTTGTAGTAAAGAGGGTTTTGACCAATACACTCAATTGTGTATATAGGTTTTGTTTAGCTGTGTCAACGAAAGTTACAAGACGGATTGTATAATAGAGAGGGTTTTGGTTACGACACATATTTGGGAAAAAGTGGTATATTTATACAGTTGTGTTGGTTTTATTTTGTTTTTTTAGTAATTTTATGGTTTTTGTGTTCTTTTTTGGCACATTTTATTAAAATTTTTGTTTAGGTATATGTGTGATATGAGAGATATATGTATATCTGTATACACATGTCCCGTTTTGTTGATCCCGTTTCTATTTTATTTTATAAATTGTATATAATATTTGTATATAATTTAAATTTGGTATAAATTATGATATGTATATACAAATTGTATTTGGATCTACATAGTATAGTGGATTGATCTAGGGAGGGATGTTGTGACTTTACTCTCAATACTATCGAAAGTGACAATTACTTCGAAAATCGTTAGTCGGTATTTTGTATTATTTTCAACAGATAATCGATAATTGTATATTGTAACGCTTTTTTACATGAAATAACAGCTATTTTTGAGATATTGTAATATTATTATTTTAAATAATTCAACGTAAAAAAACAGAAATTATAGATCGGTCATTTTATTTTTTTCAATTAATTCTTCAATTTTAAATTCCATTTTTTTTTCAAAATCAATTGTTTTATTTTTATCGAATTAATTTCAGTTTCAAAGTATTTTGCTTGACGCGAAAAACTGAAAAAAAAATATTTGGTTGTCAAATGAATTTTATGGTTGTCCGAAAAAGTAAAAAGTACATCTATCTTTTCAGTCTGCACCGCGCCGTTCATTGTGATTGCCTTTCTCATATAAATTATATGGAACTATTATTTTTTTTACTTTGATATTTTAACGAAACTGAGCGATGCGGTGACATTGAGATCGATCCTCTAGTAAAAAAAGTTACGTCATCGCCAAAACATAAAAATACAGTTTTTGACTGTCGTATGCTAAGGGACAAATATTTATGACACCGAATAAAAATTTCATATTAGAATTTTATTTTGTTTTATAATAATAATTAATATGTTTGTATAATATTATAAATAAATATTGTAATATATTAACAAGCTCAATCTTTTTTTTAAATTATTATTAATAAATTTTTAATTAATTGTATTAATATTTGATTTCCGTGACGTCAAAACCTAATATGTATTACTCAGATTTTGATGAATGATGAAACATCGTAGTTTTCGACAGTCGAAAATGTTACAACATACCGAAAAGTGACAATTATCGAAAATCGAAACTACTCACGACAGATCTTGCTATTTTTGATGAGTAGTTAGAAAAAGTTACGCTTCATTTTTTAACTAGGTGGGTCTGTATATTGAATCGCTTGACAATTAAAAATTTCAGTAAGACCAGTTTTAAATAATTATCTTAGCAAAGACACACACCGAACTACTTACAAGTGCTTGCGGTTGGTCGATTGGAAAGCAACTAATGTAACCTTTGTACTGTTGAATTTGGTATTTTTAATTTGTAATGGAAACTGGATGCGTTTTCAATTTTTGAATTTTGAGTATAATATGATCATTCTTTCTTATTGGAATTGTAGAGGTTAATTTTATATATTATTATTAGGATACATTCAATTAATAATTATATTAATTTAATTTTGATATGTTATGTTGTAAGTTTTACTTAGATTACATAATAGAAAGAAAGATCATATTTTACTGGCTTGTTTGTTGTATTCAATAAATTTTTTATTTTTTTTGTTTAAATTATTTGTAGAAGTATAATAATGAAGGTTCTTACCACTGGGATATAATCGACGCGACCGACGTAACTATCAAAAAAAAAAAAAAAGTTAAATTATACGAAGTTGCACTAAACCGATTATAATTCACGCTCCCGAGCAACATGAAAAAGTTGAATTTATTTCTTCTTTAAAGTTTTTGTATTGTAATTATTGGTAAATATTGTATTGTTAGGTTATATTTTTATATTAGAAATTATAATTAACAACTATACTCTTAATGGGTTTTAGCACCAATGGGATGAATATAATTAAATTGAAAGTTTCATGCTGGAGATATACTCGGCGTTACTTCGACGCTGCAATATGTCAAAAACGCGCTCTATAATACACTCAAGATACTCAAATATTGCTAGTCGCGTTTTTGTTACTTCTGAGTCGCGTCGAGTATAATCGCTTTAGTGCAAATTCATACACCTTAACTTTTTTATTTTACTTAGTTACGTCGGTCGAGTAAAGTGTATCTCCGGGGTCAATTATTTAATTTTTTTTTACTAATTTTTCAATTAATTTTTCTTCAAAATTCATTTTAATTTAACCGATAGTCTGAACGGTTAATACAATTGATTTGTAATGATTTTTTTTTTTAAATCCAATTACTATTAATTTCAAAGTTTTGTGTCAAATAAAGTGAATATAAATTAGATTTTCGGCCATTATATGACGTATTGGTCATAAAACGGGTTAAGTCAATTGAATTGTACTGTTTAATCAATTAAAATCTAATTTGTATTAATTTTAAAGATTTTTCAAATAAAGTGTATATAAATTAGATTTTTGACGATTATATGACGTATTGGTTATAAAACAGTTAATTCAATTGATTTGTAATGTTTAATCAATTTTTAAAATCTAATTTGTATTAATTTTAAAGTTTTGTTTCAAATAAAGTGTATAAAAATTAGATTTTCGAAGATTACATAAAGTATTGGTCAAACGGTTAATTCAATTTATTTGTAATGTTTAATTAATTTTGTTAAAATCTAGTTTGTTTTAATTTTAAAGTTTTGTTTTAAATAAATTGTATATAAATTAGATTTTCGACGATTACATGACGTATTGGTCATAATACGGTTAATTTAATTAATTTGTAATGTTTAATTAATTTATTTAACATTTAATTTATACTAATTTTACAGTTTTGTGTCAAATAAAGTGTATATAAATTAGATTTCCAGCGATTACATGACGTATAGGTTATAAAACGGTTAATTCAACTGATTTGTAATGTTTAATAAATTTTTTTATAGCTAATTTATAATAATTTTAAAGTTTTGTGTCAAATAAAGTGTATATAAATTAGATTTTCGGCGATTTCATGACGAATTGGTCATAAAACGGTTAATTCAATTTATTTGTAATGTTTAGTCAATTTTTTTAAACTATAATTTTTATTATAATTTTTATAATTTCATATTTTTGATGTTTTAATAAATTAATTAATTGTAAATTTCATACAAAATTAATCTAATTTATTACAGCATATACGGCTTGCAAAAATTAGTCCAATAATAGATTTTTCATCAGAGAAACATTGCAATTTACAGATAAATGATTGCAGACTGAAGTTGCTGAAAAGAGATTAAAGAATCCAGAGCAGTTCATTATAAATGTGATTGTCTTTTGCTAAAATTAGTTTGAAAACCGGACCAATTATATCATTACTAATTACTGCATTCCTTTCCTTTCGCACCCCTACAAAAAAAATACTAACTATCAACCGCTTTGGTGTGAGTAAACAATCCTCCAGTAAAATGGGTGGTGTATGTTGGTAATGGTCATAAAACGGTTAATTCAATTTATTTGTAAAGTTTAATCAAGTTTTTTAAAACCTAATTTGTATTATTTTTAAAGTTTTGTGTTTTGTTTTCTTTTAATGTTTTGTGTCAAATAAAGTGTATATAAATTAGAGTTTCAGCCATTATATGACGCATTGATCATAAAACGGTTAATTCAATTGAATTGTAATATTTAATCAATTTGTTTAAAATCTAATTTGTATTAATTTTAAAGTTCTGTGTTAAAGAAAGTGTATATAAATTAGATTTTCCGCGATTATATGATGTATTGGTCATAAAACGGTTAATTCAATTGATTTATAATGTTTAATTAATTTTTTTTAAAATCTGATTTGTATTAATTTTAAAGTTTTTTTTTTCAAATAAAGCGCATATAAATTAGATTTTTGACGATTACATGACGTATTGGTCATAATACGGTTAATTTAATTGATTTGTAATAATTAATCAATTTTTTTTAAAGTTAATTTATACTAATTTTTAAGTTTTGTGTCAAATAAAGTGTATATAAATTAGATTTTCGGCGATTTAGTTGTCATAAAATGGTTAATTCAATTTATTTGTAAAAATTAATCAATTTTTTATAATTTTTAAAATCTAATTTATATTATAATTTTTAACTTTATATTTTTAATGATTTAATAAATTAATTAATTGTAAGTTTCAGGCAAAAACTAATCCAATTTATTACAGCATACGGCTTATCGAAATTATATTATATTATTGTTATTATATTATGGATTAATTATTTATAATTTTCAGGTGAAAATTAATTTAATTTATTACAGTCTACGGCTTGAATTAGCCCATTAGTAGATTTTTCAGTTGAATGGTGTCACACTGGAGTTGCTGATAAAAGATAACAGAATTCAGAGCAGTTCAATAAAATTGTGATTGTCTTATACTAACAGTAGCTTGAATATTGGCTACCGGGAAACCGGACCAATTCTGTCATTACTGACATACCTTTCCTTTCCCTAAAGCACAAATATAGAATAGAATTTTTGCCATAATAATCATGAGGTGTCTGAAACCCGGCATTCCGAGAGTTCCTGGTTAATCCTTGGCCATACACTCTAATCAATCAAGCTAAACTCTTATTCCTGACAGTCAAAAGCAATTTTCCCTTAGATTTAGTCAGAATCTATATTAGAGTGAGAAACTTTGGCTTTTAAAGTAATAACATTTTGATTTTTATCGTTCTTTAAACATTCGTTCCGAATTCATTAATTAATTAAACATTTCGGGGTAGTTGTTGAGAATCTTTTGAACCAACAGGCAGATAGTTTGGAATGGAAATATTAGTATCAATTTTTAAGATAGATCTGGTATACTTATATAACAGCTGACTCAATCGATTGCGTAGGTAAATCAATAAATGCCTAGTTTAGGAGGAATATTAAGGACTTTGAGGATTTCATTATCTCTTGATGAGCTTTTTTAATTCTTTTTTATAATAACTTCGATATCCGGCATATGTTGGAGTTTCTTTTCTTGTGACCAGCAAACATGTTCGTGGCATGTATCTTGGCTGTTGTGGTTTTTGCAGTTGCGGTCTTTTCTGGAGGTCTATGTAATGGTTTTTGAATTGCTGCGTTTATTTTTCAAAATTAACAAATGAAGCTGGTGCTGGTGCGTAAATTGGTATTTAGGTGTGACCACCGGCTCTATTCTTTGTTTTAAACTTGCGCTTTTGTAGCGTTGGTAGGCACTACATCTTTTGTAGTTTGCCGCATGATCCTCGTGGCAAAAAACACAAAAAATTTATTTCGGAAAGAAAATTGTTTTAAAAAAAAATTAATTCATTTTTTAAATTAGAAAGACACAAAAATACGACTTTCCTTTTATGTTTTTAACTTGACAATCACTATGAATACGGTAATAATCAATATGTATACACTCAATATGTTGATTATATAGTATATAAAGATAATTGAAAATCGTTCAGTTATTGATTACTTCTTTGAAGATTATAAACGTGAAGTTACGGGAACTGTTACTGGACACCGTTTTTAAAGAAATGATGATGTCGATTGACTAATCCGGTTGTCAGATTTACAAAAAAAGATTTCGTTACAATTTTATATTTATATAAATGTATGATAAAATTTTGTTTCACGTAATTATGTTTAACATGAAGTTAGCTTCTTACATACAGTTAATTTTTTTGCAAAAAAATTAAAATTATTATTAAATAATTAAATGCTGTTAATAATTATTTAATTTAAATTAAATAAAATAATTATTATTCAATTATGTTATTATATTATATTAAATTTTTAAGAATTATATGGAACACAAATACTGAGAGTGATTCACATTACCTTGACTCAAGCATGATGTGCTTTACGTTTTCCATGAATAACATGTATAGTCAATTGTCTAACAGCCTCTTAGACTTTAACTCTTAGAAGCCGCAGACATTCATGAAATACATCACTTTCCACTTCTTTAATTATTTATGTCGGAAATAAGAAAAATTATCATGCCTGTACTTATCAACTACTGTCGGACGCAACCACAAACTATCAACAGTTGAGATAGGTTTTTAATCTGTTAGCTTTAGACATTTGAAAAAATCTTAAATGCGTAGATCAATTTCAAAAATGTGAGTCGATTTACGGAATTTAATTTTTGGCAATACAATTAATTTGCTTCGTAAAAAACAGAATTTTTGAAATTAAATTTGTAAAACAGATTTTTTTGGAAAAACAAAATATGAGAAAAATCAAAGAATTTGTTGTAACCGAAGTGCATCAAACATCAAAACCAGATACTATAAATGGTCAATTTTCATAAAACTTACACCGACAAAAAGGACTATATCAATTAGGACCGCATTTGAATTAAAAAAGGAAACAATTCGCAACAAACAATTTTAAAACGATAAATTCATTTATTATAATAGGTTGTGTTGTTATTATAGTGGGTTCAAACCAGGGGTTGAAAACATTTTTGTAGGTTGGCCAATATAATATTACACTTTAAGTCTAAATAAACTTCAAAATAACTCAAAAAAAGGAAATTGTACGTGATTGATATAATTATGTTTTAACTGGTGAATTATATCCTCATTCCCAAAACGTGAAAATTAGGTGATATATTAATAAATGTAAGAAATACAAAACAAAAATCAAAAATTAGGGAAGTTTAAAACAAACTTTATATTTTTTATAAATATGTAATTAACTAATTTTTCTTGGCCTCGTTTTTTTTATTTTTTAAGGAAATGTAAAGCTTTCTTTAAATTGGTAAATTGAAAAAATGCACAGTAAAAATTAAACGACTGTTTTATTTTCAAGTCACGGAAAATTCATGAAACTATTTTAAAAAAAGCATTAACAATACTTAATACTAATTGAAACTTAAAAAAAAAACAATCACAATTTTCAGTAAACGAGGGAAATAATGTTAAAACTAGTGTACATCAAGGGAAAAACTTAAAAAAAAAGAAACAGAAAATTGTCCATTTCATTTACAAACATATTATTTAATAAAGGCAAGTTGGATTTTTGGTTTTTGGATGATAATTTTTATTTCCACGTTTAAGTACTTTTCATACCGAAGACTTCGACTTTGGACTTAAAATTTGTATTTTTTGTTATTTTTTTTTTAATTAAAGTTTTATTTCAACTGAATTACAATTCATCTTAGTTAATATCTGCTGTTCAATTTTTGTGGGAATATAACACATCGATTAGTCCCGGATTAGTTTATTATAGTTCTGGCTGCCCTAGTTCTAGAGGTCTCGTTCTTAGGAGACGTCTAACTAAGTTGGGTTTATCCATTATACGACATTTCACAAGTTTCACTGTAAAAAACAAAAACAATTTTTATTTTTGTTTTATGCTCTAATGCCACATAATTCGTTAGTTTATGATTACATGCTACTACCATTTTAAATAAACCATGTAGCTTAATTTAAATCAATATGGTATTTTGTTTAAATAGAAATAAATTTATTGCGAAACAAATAAATAACACCATTTAAATTGAATTTAAATGTAAAAGTATAAGTTAAATAACTAAAAATTAAAAACATATTGATTGTTAATTTTTGGTTGTTCAACCAATAGGATGTTTTTTGTATACGAGTATCTACATGTACACGTACGTATTTGAAATTTAGAAAAAAAAATCTTAATTTCACAAATCTATAAGTTTTATGTTCTAGAAAATTAATTTAAATTAAAATAAAAATAAATTTATCCACAAAAAAAAAATTATTTGGCCATTACAAAGTTTTTTGTTTTTTTATTTTTAAAAGAGACAAATTGTAAAACAATTGTAAAACTAAATTAGATAAAATCCAAACATAAAAAATATATCTAAATTGTTCGGAACCAAAATACATGAAAATTCTATGTAAGTTAATGTGTAATGCCTGATTACTGTTTATTTTATTGTGTCGTTCAATAAAAGAATATATAATATGTATATTTTTAAATTTTGGGTTTATAATACATTTATTAAACAGCCCATGGAAATTTAGTAAATGTAAAGTGATGGCACCTGTTAGTATATATTAAAAGATTTATATAATTTTAGTTATTCTCCATTCTAATTGATATTACCGAATACGGTTAAAAATACAACCTTTTTAGATTTGCATGTATCTAATAGTGTGAATCTTGGTCTGTTTGTTCTATGGTAATTTAAAATAAAAAACTCTCAGTTGGTAAAGATTTGTAATTATTTTAGAGAATGTTTTACTTTTCCCAATAATTTCAACGTCAAACAATAGACATCAATACTCGAATTCTGATTACTATTTGGAATTTAAACATTAAGATGTTTTGATCTTATTGATTCAAAATTTAATGTAGATATGCTTTTAGAAATAGGTTTTTCTATTTATATGAAATTCTTAAAAAGTTTTATTAAAGCATTAGTCTTACGTTCAATTAATCAAAAAGATGTATTAAGGATGTGGGCCAAATTCAAGATAAATCATGAAAATCTCAAATATTTAACAGTGTATGAGGTAAATTGATATACCATACTAAAAAGTAGGGTAAATAATAATTAATTTTTATTGTTGTTAGATTTTTGGTCAATTCCTTTGTTTGAGGTTAAATGTACACTAAAGCGATTATATCTACTCGCCTAAAATAATTATTCAGATGTCTTGTACACATTAAAATAATTCTAACTAGGGTTTGCAAAAACCCAGGATTTTTGAAAATCTATTTGACGATTTTCAAACTATTGAAAAATCGGTTAAGAACCGAACTATTTATTTATTTATTATAATGAAGTTTAAACCTAAGTTTTGTACAACATGCATATACACATAATTACATAAAGAAAACATAACCTTTTTGTTTTTTGATAAATAATCAAAAAACAAAAATCAAAATTGGAAAACAAAATAAAATATGCACAATAAAATATATACAATAAATTACAAATAATGTACACAAAAATGTACTCCCCCAATCATATCATACAATTTCTATTTAAAGATATATACAAAACTTAGATTTTTAAGTTCAGTTGGCAAACTATTCCAAATAACAATTGTATTCACCAAACAGGAGTTATTATAAATAGTAGTTCTGTTGCTCGGCAAGTTGATATTTATAAAGATAAAGGTAATTACGAATTAATTACTCGAAAAATAAAAATAGCAATTCTACAATAAAAAACAAATAAACCACAACAAAGTATAAAATCCTTAAGTACGGATATGTGATCAAACTCTCTAAGATTATGCACGTACCGAGTACAATTGTTAAAAGTAACCTCAAGTAAGCATTTCGAAAAACTGTCAGTCACAGTTTTCAATAAAACAAAAATGCTTTAGAATAGTCAAAATTAAATTTTTTGCTTAAACCAAAGCGGATGACATTTACTACTCAATGGTTAAACAAACAAAAAACATGTTTAGGAACTATAGTGGCTAAAATAATTCATTAAATAAAAATATATGTATCACAATACTCGTATTGTGATACATATATTTCCTAGACATGTTCGAATTTTTGAATTGTAATAAATGTGCTGCAGCTATAGAAAATACCCTTTCACTTTCCGTAGAAGTGGGTTTAAATGCATTAAATTCTGCAAATTTTTTAATGTATCCATTTTTTCCCCTGTTGCTGCATATAATTGAAATTGTCTTTTTACTGACGATAACGATTAATTATCGTTTAGCAATGTACAAGTTAATGTTATTGATGAAATAGAATTTTGTAGTTCATCAGACAAGCTTGATAATTCATCCGCATTTCCAATATCCTCTTCTGAAGCCGTGTCGTCCGGTTCATCATTCTCTGAATTTAACTTATTGTTTGGATAAAGCCTCAACATCAAACTACTTGCAAAAACTGATAATGGATATGTTTGATAATTAGTTGAACAATTCATTTCGATGATCCGTTCGGATCAAATGGGTACTATTTAACTATACTGCAAGTGAAGCCAATTGTTTGTGTTTTCTATTTTCTATTCTTGTTTTTAAACAAGCTAACAGCTTCTTGCTCAGATGAAATTCTTGCTGCTCTAGTTTGTCAAACATAAAATTAAGTGCAGCTTCACTAGATAAAATCGTCGCGTCTTGTCGGCTATGACCATCAACCTCTAGTTTTATTGGTTGCAACCAGATTAGATTTTTTTCTAAGATGGCGATGTATTTTAAATTGCATAAATTCATATGTATGTGAAGCTAGCCCGAAACTCATCCCGAAAAAACGCGATGGCAACACCAAACTATCTCTATCGTGACATTTTTTTACTCTCAGCCCGAAAACTATCACTATAATCTTACTATAACTATCATACAAATATGTCATGATAGAGATTTATTTTACTGTCAGCCCGAAATAATCTCGGTAATTTTGTTTTAAAATATTAATTTTCTTCCTCAATAACATGTCTATGCTCGATAAAGTCTACATTCAAATATTTTATAATATAGGATTAGGTTCATTGAGGTTTTGACCATATCCTGTGCGTGTTTCAGAAAAATTCTATCTGGAATTTTTGAAATATAGTCGTTTGAATATTTCAATACAGGCGATTAACGAGCACTAGACATATAGGGTTAGGTTCATTGAGGTTTTAACCATATCCTGTGCGAGTTTCAGAAAAATTCTATCTGGAATTTTTGAAATATAGTCGTTTGAATATTTCAATACAGGCGATTAACGAGCACTAGACATATAGGGTTAGGTTCATTGAGGTTTTAACCATATCCTGTGCGTGTTTCAGAAAAATTCTATCTGGAATTTTTGAAATATAGTCGTTTGAATATTTCAATACAGGCGATTAACGAGCACTAGACATATAGGGTTAGGTTCATTGAGGTTTTAACCATATCCTGTGCGAGTTTCAGAAAAATTCTATCTGGAATTTTTGAAATATAGTCGTTTGAATATTTCAATACAGGCGATTAACGAGCACTAGACATATAGGGTTAGGTTCATTGAGGTTTTAACCATATCCTGTGCGAGTTTCAGAAAAATTCTATGTGGAATTTTTGAAATATAGTCGTTTGAATATTTCAACACAGGCGATTAACGAGCACTAGACATATTAGGTTAGGTTCATTGAGGTTTTGACCATATCCTGTGCGTGTTTCAGAAAAATTCTATCTGGAATTTTTTAAATATAGTCGTTTGAATATTTCAACACAGGCGATTAACGAGCACTAGACATATTAGGTTAGGTTCATTGAGGTTTTGACCATATCCTGTGCGTGTTTCAGAAAAATTCTATCTGGAATTTTTGAAATATAGTCGTTTGAATATTTCAACACAGGCGATTAACGAGCACTAGACATATTAGGTTAGGTTCATTGAGGTTTTGACCATCTCCTGTGCGTGTTTCAGAAAAATTCTATCTGGAATTTTTGAAATATAGTCGTTTGAATATTTCAATACAGGCGATTAACGAGCACTAGACATATAGGGTTAGGTTCATTGAGGTTTTAACCATATCCTGTGCGAGTTTCAGAAAAATTCTATCTGGAATTTTTGAAATATAGTCGTTTGAATATTTCAATACAGGCGATTAACGAGCACTAGACATATAGGGTTAGGTTCATTGAGGTTTTAACCATATCCTGTGCGAGTTTCAGAAAAATTCTATCTGGAATTTTTGAAATATAGTCGTTTGAATATTTCAATACAGGCGATTAACGAGCACTAGACATATAGGGTTAGGTTCATTGAGGTTTTAACCATATCCTGTGCGAGTTTCAGAAAAATTCTATCTGGAATTTTTGAAATATAGTCGTTTGAATATTTCAATACAGGCGATTAACGAGCACTAGACATATAGGGTTAGGTTCATTGAGGTTTTAACCATATCCTGTGCGAGTTTCAGAAAAATTCTATGTGGAATTTTTGAAATATAGTCGTTTGAATATTTCAACACAGGCGATTAACGAGCACTAGACATATTAGGTTAGGTTCATTGAGGTTTTGACCATATCCTGTGCGTGTTTCAGAAAAATTCTATCTGGAATTTTTGAAATATAGTCGTTTGAATATTTCAACACAGGCGATTAACGAGCACTAGACATATAGGGTTAGGTTCATTGAGGTTTTGACCATATCCTGTGCGTGTTTCAGAAAAATTCTATCTGGAATTTTTGAAATATAGTCGTTTGAATATTTAATAAATTGTATATCGAATCATAGTAGCATTTCTGATTCGATTGGTATACCGTACCAATTTTTATTTATTATCATGTAAGTTATGTTATTTAATTTAATTTTTGTTTCTTAATAGAACATTTAGAATGAGTTTTTTTTTGTTTTTGAACCCTGCAATCTTTTCTGGGGCCGAAGCTCTCCAACTCTTTCGCGGTTAATTTTAACGTTCTACCTTACGCCGTCTCTAGCCAAATCGAAGACGCACGAATACAGGTTCGATTTTAAATCAATCTGTATATTGTATTGCTCCAGTCAGCCTGTACTGACTTGGACGATGGTTCGGGCCATAGATTCTGCACTCCAACAGGGTCATAGTTGTGTTCTTCGTCATCACCGATCGTAATCAGGTGATGAAAAATCACTTTTAAATCCTCCCTCGTTGGGATTCAAACCCGGTACCTCCGGTCCCAAACACCGCAGCTTTAATCACTGCGCCAATTGCTCGGTTAGAATGAGTTTACGTAACAAAAATTCTACACAATTGCTGTCTAAAACAAAAAATTAAATTTGGGAAATATGAACATAAATCATATTTAAAAATTGGGAAAAGTTTAATTACAGCTCTTGTGTGAATAATTGTATGCAACAACAAATTAAAAATATGTAGTTGCTAGTTATATGTGGTTGACCGTTACGTAAAGTGTTCTTTGCTTCATTTTCATATTCAAACTTTGCACATGAAAATATATTTTGATTTAATTTACGAACAACACACGAAAACAATAAAATAAAATTTTTTTTTGGAAAAGTATATAAACGAATTTTTTTTTTGTTTCATTTTAATATCTCATTAATCCTTGAATAGTGAGCATTGCTTTGTGTGAATTTTCTCTAAGTTTTATTCATTTTGTACTAATTACGCACGTTCTTGGACACCATATTTTTTATTTTTACTATTTTTTGCAACATTTTAGTTCACCTGCTGGAATCTTAATATTTGCAATTATATTAACCCCACATATTAATTTAGGAACTATCATTTATCATTGTATTTGTTTTTTTATGTTTGTTTAACTTATTATTTTTTACTATACAAACCTTTTTTTTAACATGCCTTTTAAAGAATTTAATTATTCTAAAGACCAACTTGGCATTATTAAAAAGGTTATCGTTGATAGTGTAAATGATCCTACGGAAATTAAATTTTCACTCGATCCATCAATAAATCCTCTTTTGTCTATTATTTGTAGAAAATTAGGATTTAAATGCACTGATAAAATGCGCAATAAAATAAATTATGTTTTTAATCATAATGATAATTTTAAAAACGATTTAATTTTTGACATTAATCAAAAAGTGAAATTTCCTGTTACACCTCAAATTACCCCCAATGAAGAAGTTGTTTCTGAAGCAATTATTGATGCCAATATGGACTAGTTGAGCAGTTCTAAGACAAAGCCAACATGTTATGCGCAGCGACCAAAGAAAGATGATTTCATCGAAATGTCGAATGTTTTAACTGTTGAACTACAGATGTGGCAAGAGATTTACGATCCAACAAATACCAAATTAAATTTTTTTAAATATCCAAGTGTATTTAAAAATAGTTTGAGTAAATTGACTGGATGCCAGATTAACATAAAAGGTTATGATATAAATAATTCATTTTTAATAATTCGGGCATATTGTGGTCATACGGATGCCTTTAATAAATGTAGGAAGTATAAACTCGTAAACTCCAACCTACAGCCGAACATTTTTAAAATATTTTATTCTAATACTGAAATCAGGCATACAACCTTAAGAACCGGACAAGTTTCTAAAGCAGACAGGCAAAATTTAAAAAACATGCTTCTAGATTGTACTGCTGAGGAAGCCACTGAACTTCTTTTTAACGAGGAAGACAAATATTTTGCTACAACACACAAAACATTGTTAAAATGTAAGTCAATCGATGTGTTACGCAAAATAAAGTCTGAAGCAATTCAGCATCAAGATAATTCGTCAGATGATATCATTGATATATTTATTGAAAAAAAAAATCAAACAGAGAGAGGTGAGAAATTTATTCAAAATTTGTCACATGACCCATTTTATGTAATCACGCATAGTACAATACAAATGGACGTTTTGAAGTTAATGAAAAATAGATTAAGTGAAAATGAGTTGATTGCATATATCGATGCTACAGGAGGACTAGTTCGCGCTCCATATTTGGGATCTCCTCCTATCTATTATTATGCTATTATTATCCCAGTAACTGTAGCTTATTGTGATATAAGTGATCCATTCCCTGTTACAGATTTCATAAGTGCAAGTCATTCTTTTGAAAGCATAGGAAATTGGCTTCGAATATTTAAAATTTTCGCCGAAAGAGAACTTAATATGTGGCCCGTTTTTGATGCAATCATATCTGACTTCAGCTTTGCACAAATAAATTCAATTTTAGATATTTTTAATGGAATGAATATGGTGGAATATTTAAATTACTGTTATAATTTCATTACTAGTACTGATGACACATGCGTTTTTAAATTAACCCGAGTACAATTATGTTGCTCACATTTAATTAAAAATATTACGCGTGACGTTAACTGTCATTTTGCTATTTCGTCAAATGCCAATAAATTAATAAAAGAAATCATATCTTCATTATTTCTCATTGATAATTTTGAGGAAATCAAAAAAATTTTTGCACAATTTTCTATTTTATTACACTCAAAATATGTAACCACAAAGTCGGTTAATGCATTAAACAATACTTTGTTGTTTATCAATTCTAAAAATATCAAATATTCAGGTACAGAAGGAGAAGAAGCAGCCCCATCCATGACAGATATCCCTGAAATAAATGGAAAATCTATATTTGAGCAGAGCCCTTTTTACCGAGAGTTTAGTATAATATCCCAACAAAGCGAAACGGAACCTGGTGAAAATGCAACAAAAATTAATACTTTTTATAATCCAGAATTTATTAATAAATTTTTAAAAAAATTCGTTACTTATCTTCCGATGTGGGCTGGGTTATTAAATAACGGTGTTCGAAGAAGTAATAGTCATATTGAAAATTATTTTGCCACCATTAAACGTAGATGCCGCAATACTCCGCATATAGGAAAACTTCCAACCAAAGCTCTACGAATTATTCATGAACTACGTATTCGAAATTTATATATACATAAAAGACTACATTGCGATATACCGAAAAAGTTAAAACGGCTTTCTCAAATAGTGCCAGTGAAAGATACAAAAGATTTTATGACAATCTCCGAATCTAAAACACTTCCAGAAATATGGAAAAAAAAGAATATTTCCAGCCCAAAGCATAATTATTTTCATTTAAAGCATATCAAAAAACATCAAAAACTAAATGCGACTATGAAATTCCAAACGTCTGCCAAACTAATCATTGAAAACCGAAGTGTAAAATTAAAATCACAAAACCTTCCATTGATGACCCTGGCAAAGATCAATCCAAGTATCAATCCTCTTTGCCTCAAAAATGGTAGCCTTAACAAGAATTCATTTTACAAGCGTACCTGTGCATTTGATTCGTTCATCCAATGTTTAGCTAATATAAAATTATCCATTCCTGAGCTATTTAATTTACCTTGTTGCAAATGGGTTCAGATTTTAAATGAAATTAATAAACGAAATGAAGATGCCACCAATAGTATTCGTGTTGATTTGCTTTTAGATATATATGGATTAACGAGTGATTGCGTATCGAACATTACAAAAGTTTCTGATTTCTTTTTACAGCAATATCCAACATATACAGCCATTTTTGATTGTTTTAAATGTGAAATGAATAAAATTGAAAAACGAGCTTACCCATCTGTCGATATCATTAAATACGATCAGTTAGGGATATCGCAATTAGAAATATGTTTAACTTTAAGTCCTACACGTTACTGCTGTCAACAAACTATGAAGGGGATATCGAGTGCGCTTAGTGACCTATTAACAATAAGTACAGAACATATTAACCCTGGGAAGCACGCTCCAATTCCCATTAGCCAAATTCCAATAAGTTTAGCTATAGAGGGTAAACAGTTCTACTTAAATTCGATCGTAAATTACATTGCAGGCGCCCAACACTATACAGCTTATTGCAAAAATGGTACTTATTGGGAAATGTATGATGATTTGACAGGTTTAACAGTTAAAGTAAGGAATATCCAAAAAACTAAAGTTCAACCACACTTAGTCTTTTATACTGCTAAACAAAATTGAGATCCCTAATACTACAAAATTCAACATTCCACTATTTGTCATAACACAAAATGAACCCTATTTGAAATCTGTAATGTAGATACCATATCGTTAAATCGCCAGACGAAATCTCTTTGAATTTATCAGTTAAGGTAACTCAATTATAGCATCTACATCGTTACTAGTATAGTACAACTTAATCCCCAAAATACAACAAAATGACCGAGACATCCGGTAAAAAAATAATAATAATTGAAAAATGAATCCGACAAAAAATAAAAATAATTTGAGTTGTAAGAAAATAAAAATAAACAACAAATTGTGGCACCGCACGGAATATGATCAAAACCTCAATGAACCTAACCTAATATGTCTAGTGCTCGTTAATCGCCTGTGTTGAAATATTCAAACGACTATATTTCAAAAATTCCAAAAAGAATTTTTCTGAAACACGCACAGGATATGGTCAAAACCTCAATGAACCTAACCTAATATGTCTAGTGCTCGTTAATCGCCTGTGTTGAAATATTCAAACGACTATATTTCCAAAATTCCAGATAGAATTTTTCTGAAACACGCACAGGATATGGTCAAAACCTCAATGAACCTAACCTAATATGTCTAGTGCTCGTTAATCGCCTGTGTTGAAATATTCAAACGACTATATTTCAAAAATTCCAGATAGAATTTTTCTGAAACTCGCACAGGATATGGTTAAAACCTCAATGAACCTAACCCTATATGTCTAGTGCTCGTTAATCGCCTGTATTGAAATATTCAAACGACTATATTTCAAAAATTCCAGATAGAATTTTTCTGAAACACGCACAGGATATGGTTAAAACCTCAATGAACCTAACCCTATATGTCTAGTGCTCGTTAATCGCCTGTATTGAAATATTCAAACGACTATATTGCAAAAATTCCAGATAGAATTTTTCTGAAACTCGCACAGGATATGGTTAAAACCTCAATGAACCTAACCCTATATGTCTAGTGCTCGTTAATCGCCTGTGTTGAAATATTCAAACGACTATATTTCAAAAATTCCAGATAGAATTTTTCTGAAACACGCACAGGATATGGTCAAAACCTCAATGAACCTAACCTAATATGTCTAGTGCTCGTTAATCGCCTGTGTTGAAATATTCAAACGACTATATTTCAAAAATTCCAGATAGAATTTTTCTGAAACACGCACAGGATATGGTCAAAACCTCAATGAACCTAACCCTATATGTCTAGTGCTCGTTAATCGCCTGTGTTGAAATATTCAAACGACTATATTTCAAAAATTCCAGATATAATTTTTCTGAAACACGCACAGGATATGGTCAAAACCTCAATGAACCTAACCTAATATGTCTAGTGCTCGTTAATCGCCTGTGTTGAAATATTCAAACGACTATATTTCAAAAATTCCAGATAGAATTTTTCTGAAACACGCACAGGATATGGTCAAAACCTCAATGAACCTAACCTTATATGTCTAGTGCTCGTTAATCGCCTGTATTGAAATATTCAAACGACTATATTTCAAAAATTCCAGATAGAATTTTTCTGAAACACGCACAGGATATGGTCAAAACCTCAATGAACCTAACCCTATATGTCTAGTGCTCGTTAATCGCCTGTGTTGAAATATTCAAACGACTATATTTCAAAAATTCCAGATAGAATTTTTCTGAAACACGCACAGGATATGGTCAAAACCTCAATGAACCTAACCTAATATGTCTAGTGCTCGTTAATCGCCTGTATTGAAATATTCAAACGACTATATTTCAAAAATTCCAGATAGAATTTTTCTGAAACACGCACAGGATATGGTCAAAACCTCAATGAACCTAACCCTATATGTCTAGTGCTCGTTAATCGCCTGTGTTGAAATATTCAAACGACTACATTTCAAAAATTCCAGATAGAATTTTTCTGAAACACGCACAGGATATGGTCAAAACCTCAATGAACCTAACCCTATATGTCTAGTGCTCGTTAATCGCCTGTGTTGAAATATTCAAACGACTATATTTCAAAAATTCCAGATAGAATTTTTCTGAAACACGCACAGGATATGGTCAAAACCTCAATGAACCTAACCCTATATGTCTAGTGCTCGTTAATCGCCTGTGTTGAAATATTCAAACGACTATATTTCAAAAATTCCAGATATAATTTTTCTGAAACACGCACAGGATATGGTCAAAACCTCAATGAACCTAACCTAATATGTCTAGTGCTCGTTAATCGCCTGTGTTGAAATATTCAAACGACTATATTTCAAAAATTCCAGATAGAATTTTTCTGAAACACGCACAGGATATGGTCAAAACCTCAATGAACCTAACTCTATATGACTAGTGCTCATTAATTGCCATGGTGCTTGTGAGTCGTAAGTTGTTCAAACGAAATGATATAATTGTTTGATTCGAAGTAATTGTAATACTTTACAAGTGCTGCTGAACAATTGTTTAGCTAATCTAATATTATATACTAACTATTACGTAGTCATAGTTAATGATTAACCAATGCTTCTTATAGATGATACAAAAAATGTACTACAAATGTGTACACAACTTCTTACGTTAAAATCGTCAAAAATTATTATTTTTTAGTTTTATTTTAGTTGTTCCCTAATTTTATTAATTTTAACTTTAAGTAATAAAGATAAATTCAATTATCGTTATAGTTTAACATACAAATATCATGATAGTAATAGTGTTGCACTATGTAAAATGTCGTATGTTTCGGGCTGAAATTTCGGGCTAGCTTCACGGACGTTAAATTCATTGGATTTAATTCTGTTAAAGTTTGCTCAATGCGTTCCTTTTAAAAAACCAATTGTTTGTGATTCCAAACAAATTAAATCAAATTCATGTTTACAAGAAACTTAATTTAAAAATAATCGGGGTTTTCCTTAAAAACCCGGTTTCTAGGTTAGTGGAAATTTTATAGAAATCCGGTTTTTCATAACCGGGATCTAACCCTAATTTGCAATCTAATTCTAACTGTTTTAGAATCTATATATAGCTTGTAGTTACATGTCAACAATTTTCACCTGCTTCAATTATCACAAATAAGGGCATGCAGCATGAAACTAAAAACAAATATTGAGATTTGTAGTGACATATTAAAATGAATTTTCAAATTTAAATGCTTGTGTTAAATTAGTGCGTACTACAAATATTAATTATTATAAATTATGCCACGACATATATATATAAATAGAAAAAACCCTGTCCAATAAAAATATCGGCCATTAGTCGATCGTGCAACCCGTGGTTGCCATTTAATTATTATTTTACAATTTTGTATTTCCGGTGATTAACAAACTTTCTTTTATTCTTGTGAGCCCGATGAATCAAGTTGTAATTAACAAATAAAATTGTAATAAAGTTAAAAAATAATAAAGTTTAATTAACAATACGAAAATAAATAAAATTGATTTATATGTACAATAAGTGGTGACCCCGACGTCATTAAAGAACGAAAAAAAGAAATATCATTGTCTGAGCGTAAACTGTGCTAGAACATAATATTTAGACTCCAATTATGAAGTAAAAGAGATCCAAAATCTAGCGATTCAATTAAAGATATAAGTTCAATTTGTACTGAGAGAAACCCCCAATTGATTATAAAGATTACGAAGATTGTGATAGTGCCAAATCTAAGTTCGGATGTTGAAAATCACATTTATACATATTATAAAACTAAATAAATAAGTTTATACATAATAAAATTTAATAAAAAAAAATATAATAAAAATTCAACGTGGGCCGGTCCGGAATTATGGACATATAATAATCATTCATTAAACAACAAAAACAACTAAAGTAAGCACACTACAGTAAAGCAACAACAGCAACTAAATTGAAGCTATTAAAAAAACAACAACAACAGCAGCAGCCACTACATTGAAGGAAGTTTACCACTGAACTGGTTATTAAGAGGATCATCTTTCATCAAAATAAGCAGGAGTATAGGTAATATTTCTTTTCTATATAAGTGTTTGGCATATACATTATTTTTCATAAGAATACTGAGAATTTAAATTTAAAAATGTACTGTTACATTTGTTTTTGTAATACTACAAGTTATATACGCGCTATCTGCTAACAATTAAAAAAATATTAATAATAATAATGCCCAATAGCAATAACAATAGCCGAAATAAAAAAGACAAATCTCTTAGTGGTGAATCATCTGATACAGATGACAAAAAAGAAATTCAATTATCAATGTTAACAATTGATTTGCCTACTTTTTGGGGATATTTACCGGAACTTTGGTTCCAGTAATTCGAACGCTATATGAAGAATAAGAAGAAGGGCGTAAACGATGATGCTATGTATGATAAGGCAATATCGAAGTAACTTACGGAAGTAATTAAGTTGGTAGCCGATATAATTAGCGATCCGCCAGAAAATGAAAAATATAAAACACTTAAAGGGGAGATTATTCGAAGAAAATCACTATCTGAGACACAACGTTTGGATAAATTGCTGGCACCTCATCAAATGGGGGACCAGTCTCCATCGTCATTTTATAGGACTTTGGAAACTCTCGGGAGAAAATCCAACATAATAGGACAAAATCTTATAAAACAAATGTGGATGAAGATGTTGTGATGTACCTTATACAGCGGGCATTAAGCTAAGTAGATTTAATTAGAGTTCAGCTCTGGTTAATATTTTAATATTTTAACACATGTTACCTTGAATATTTATAAGTTCATATTTGTTTACGTTGTATGTTTCCAGTGCATAATGTGATTGACATTGTGTAATTATGTAACCGTTTAAGCATTGGAAACATGACACAAAGCATAACATTGCAATGTATGCAAGTTATTTTTATTTATGTTTATGTTTAGTTTAGTAACTTCTACGGAAGTAAAATTATTGTTTTGTAAAAAGATTACTCGGAAGAAAGTATATTGAATATATATACGTGTGATTTTCATGAATATAAGATAGTATTAATAATATAGTATTAAAGTTATAGTAATAGTAAGTTGTTAAAAGATTTAGAGTAGTAATAATAATTATTAAAAATAGAATTATAAAGAAATAAGTGTTGAAAAATAATATCTGAATAATAAATAATGAATAAAAACAGTTACACATAATAATAAATATAACATTTGTTAATAAATATAACATTGGCGCAGCCGACGGAAACGACGACACGCTCACCACTACAGGACACGCAGGTAATACATAATTTATTTATTTATTTATTTTTTTTTTTTTGGATACTCTTTGATTGTTTTTCGACGTGTATTTTGTGAATGTCGAGAAATGGCACACCCCACGCACACCAATAAAATACGAGACACAACAGAACGGTTTCACTAGATTTTGGTAACATCGGTCAACCAAAATCTCCATCTATTCTTTCTCCACTTCCCACCTCAGGAGCTTTTATAAACGCGACTCCTGAAGTCCCATATATTGTACCTACAACAACCATCATTATGAATAAGTACGACAAAGTAGGAAAAATTAGCCGAATAATTTCAGAGTTCGACGGGAACCCTGATGAACTTTTAAAATATGTTTCTTGTGTCGACAGAGCACACGCATTGTGTGTTGAAGCAGAGGAAAAATCTCTACTGGTCGACCATATTCTCTTTAAATTAGGCAGTAATGTTTACAACCTAATTGCTAATGTAAGACCTAATACATGGGTAGACATTAAAGTACAGCTGACAAGATTCTACCAGATAGAAGACACTTTCGATGATATTGAAAGGAAAATATCATCCCTTCACTTTGAGCCGTTGTATGAAAGCATACAAGAATACTACCTGCGGGCTGAAGACCTCGCCCGTAAATATAAGGCGCTTCTCAAATACCAATGCGAGATAAACGATGAAGCAAAAGCACAAGAAATTTCAGAGAAAAGGGTAGTCTCGAGATTTATCATGGGGCTCCCTAATCAAATAAGGAATTTTGTGCGCATACATCAGGAGGAATCTCTAAAATCATGCATGGAAGCAGCAGTTCAAGAGTTGTGATTTGAGAAAAACATGGTAGTCAGATATAGAGAGAACCCACTGATAGTAGTAGACAAACTAACGTCACAAATAATCAGTTTCATCTGGAAACTAGCTCAAGAGAAGTTCGGAAAATCTGTGGTAACTGCAAGAGGCATGGTCAAATCCTACAACCGTAATCCACGACCGTTTCCCCAACGCACACAACATACAAATTAATTTCGGCACAACAGACAATATTCTTCACCACGTAACTACCAAAACCAAAACAGTACTTATGCTGAAAACAACAGCACTCAAAATCCTTCAAATACCTCAAATAACGGTAACCAAAACAGGACCATTCAATGGCGTGATTCCGTCATTACCTCTTCTCCTATTAAAAATCCACAAAACCAACAACTAGCGCGATATCACCGTTCGGTAGATAATATCACTGATTATTTCAGGGGGCTGGAGATATCCAGGCATCCCAACTATCCAAATTCCAGAATAAACTACTACTATACAGATGATAGCCTACCTTCGGAAAACTCCGATGGACTCAGCAACAGTCAAGAGAGGAACGATGCCTGAGTCCACAAAATTTCAATTCAAATAATTTATTATCTTATAACGAAAATCCAATGGTTGAAATACAACCAAAATTTTTCTCTCAAACAAGCTGAGCCTCGAATATTACAACGAGCACCCTAGTTATTAAGCAAAAACCTAATTTTTCTACAAAAATTCAAGCCTCGAGTATATTACCAAGCACTATAGTTAGTAAGAACATTTACAAAGCCTTGAACATAGCATCAAGCACTTCAGTTCAAACACAAACTGCGAGTTTCTCGAATTCGATCGAAGTATCGAGTAATCTAGTATGTAAGACTATCCCAGCCTTGAACATAGCGTCAAGCACTCCAGTCCTTAAACAAACTGC
Organism: Tipula confusa; assembly: GCA_963556175.1. Taxonomy (NCBI): domain Eukaryota; kingdom Metazoa; phylum Arthropoda; class Insecta; order Diptera; family Tipulidae; genus Tipula; species Tipula confusa. Next base: position 48,895 of record CAUVYK010000008.1, read on the forward strand.
GAGTTTCTCAGTACCGATCAATGCATCAGGGAACCTAGTTAATAAGCCAAAACCCAATATCAAAAAGCCTAAGCCTTTATCAAATAACCAAAACAAATTAATATTAAGCAACCCAATCAGATTCAACAATCCTGAATTTTCCAAATCCAAACATAATAGTCATAAAATGTTTCTTTATTCAAAGTTTTGTTCAGTTACTAACACAGTAACACTTAAGAATTCAGCGACTAAATCACAGTCAATCACCCTCCTACTTGACTCAGGAGCAGACGTTTCACTAATAAAGCAGCAACACCTTACTGATCCATCACGGATAAACACTAACGACAAAATTTACCTACATAGTATAGGAACAGATAGAATTCTAACGATAGGTTCATACGTCATAGAACTTGAGTTTAGTGACAAACTCAAGGTATCACAAAAGTTCTACTTAAGGTATCACGGCAGAGATATGATGAGACATTTAAAAATTGACATCATATATAGTCAGAACCTACTAAAAATCAACTACATTGACACTAAACCAACAGTTATAAATTTAGCTACAAGTGAAAATGACAATACCAGCCAGAACCAAAAACTATATTCAAACGTTTTCACTAATCAACGGTGAAGTTCTAAATAAAGCCGAAGAGATACTACCAGTTTTTTTCGTAGGAAATAGCCTCTCAATTGCGAGTGACAACAAAATGATCATTCCTATTGTCAACTCGAATGATCATGAGGTAAAAATATACGATTTTTCACCTAAGATTGAGACAGCTCATGATTATAACATATATGCTTTAAAAGACATATATGCAGGTATTCAATTAACAGGCCAAAGATAGAAAGACATTCTTGACAAAATTGAAATGAATTTATATCCTAATCTAAACATAGAAGAAAGGAGTTCCATTCTCGATGTTTGTGCAGGTTACACTGACCTTTTTCACTTAGAAGACGAACAACTGACATGTGTACCTGGAGTAGAACACTCCATAACTTTATTTAATGATACAACACCGATTAACGTTAGACAATATCGACTACCACAAATTCTTAAACAAGAAGTAAATAAGCAAGTCGTAGAGATACTTCGAGAAAGTAAAATCTGCCACAGCACCAGTCCATTAGACGCACCGTTACTAGCCGTTCCTAAAAAACTAGATGAGTTTGGTAACAAACAATGGAGGGTTGTTGTTGATTTTCGTAAACTCAATGACTCCACAATTGGTGACACTTTCCCACTTCCTAGCATAGCGGATATATTTGACCGATTAGTTGACTCTAGATACTTTACCACACTAGATTTAGCCAAATTCGAATGAATCCACAAGATCAACACAAAACAGCTTTCAGTACCGATTACGGGCACTATGAGTTCAAAAGAATGCCATTCGGGTTAAAGAACTCACTAAGTACAATTCGACGTACTACCATATCCTAACAGGTTTTCAAGGCCTGAAATGTTTTGTATATCTCGATGATGTCATTATTTACGGTAAAAACCTAAATGATCACAATCAGAAACTCACTGAGATATTTGAAATTTTCAGAAATTATAATCTTAAACTTCAACCAGCTAAATGCCATTTTCTTCGAAAAGAGATATATTATCTTGGTCACATTATTTCAGATCAAGGAATCAAACCAAACCCTAAAACAGTAGAAAGTGTAGTCGAATTCCCTGTACCTAGAAATAAGAAAGAAGTTAGAAAGAAGTTCAGTTAGCTGAACCAATAAATTGTCTTCTTAGAAAGAACACAGTTTTCTATTGGTCAGAAGATTGTGACAAAGCTTTCATTACCCTCAAGCAAAATCTAACTTCATCACCAATTCTCATTTTCCCAGATTTTAACAGAACATTCATTCTCACAACTGATGCCAGCAACTATAGCCTTGGCGCTGTACTAAGTCAGAAACGTGATGGAAACGATCTTCCTATAGCTTTTGCTAGTCGTTCATTGAACAAAGTTGAACGAAACTACGCAACTGTCGAAAAGGAAATGCTCGCAGTAGTATGGGCCATTCAGAATTTCAGACCATATCTCTACGGTCGTAAATTTCTCGTCATCACAGACCACAAACCACTTGTTGGTGACATCAGAAATACCTTTTCTAGACTTCTTCGTTGGAGACTGAAGCTAGCATAGTACGATTTTTCAATCGAACACAAACCCGGTTCTAAGAATACGAACGCAGATGCACTGTCCAGAATCAAACATGTAAATATGTAAACTAGAGCACAAAAACGCAAGAACACAGTTGACAATCTCAACATGACGAAAGATAACGAATCCAATACTAAACAACAGGAATCAACCATGAATTCGATGACAAACCAAGTGACACTTGACGAATCCGACATAAATCAATATGATGAATCCACAGAAACCGTGAATCCAGTAACGAATCAAAATTTTTTCAACAAAAACCCTCAAACAATTATAAGTCCGAACCAGCTACAATAAATACTGGAAGAATTCCATAATTCACCATGCGGTGGTCATTCAGGAATATATAGAACATTCAAAAGAATTAGAATGTTGTATTATTGGCCAAAAATGCTTAAAGACATTTCTCGGTTCATTAAAAACTGTACACTCTGTAAGCAGAACAAAATTCACAGAAACACCCAAATTCCAATGAAGCTAACCACAACCTCCACACAAGTATTTGAGCGGCTAGCATTCGACATTGTAGGTCCACTACCCACATCTCAACAAGGTAATAAGTATCTTATTACATACCAAGACGATCTCACCAAATTTTCAGGTGCAATTCCCGTGCCTAACCAAGAAGCCCAAACAATCGCAGAACAAATAGTAATACAAGTATTCACTAAATTTGGATTCCCAGATAAGTTACTTACAGACCAGGGAGCAAATTTCATGAGTAACTTATTCACAGAAATGTGCAAAATTCTAAAAATTAAGAAACTTTCGACAACGGCATACCAACCAATGACTAACGGTGCCTTAGAACGTTTACATAGGACTCTGAAGGAATACTTACGTTGTTTTGTCACCCAAGATCATAATAATTGGGATGAACTAACCCGTTTTGCAATTTTCGTATACAATACGACTCCACATTCAGCAACAGGTTTTACACCTTATGAACTTGTGTTTGGTAAAACTCCTAGAATCCCATCAAGCATACAAAAGGAACCTGAACCAGTGTATACATACGATGATTACTTGGTCGAGATGAAATCAAAATTCAGACTTGCCAGATATTTTGCTAGAGAAAATATTATCAAGAACAAATTATATAGCAAGACTCTGTATGATAAGAATTCGAGAACACTTAACGTGAACATTGGCGACTTAGTTTATATAAAAAATGATGCAGCTAAATCAAAACTAGATCCACTATTCCTAGGTCCTTATCTAGTTACCGAAATCAATTCACCAGAGCATACGACAGTCAGAATTGGTAACCAAAACAAAGTTATTCATAATAACCGACTGAGAAGAGATAATTTTAGTACACAAAATCCCTAAAATTAAGAAAATATTTATAACATAAAATTTATTAATTTAAACATTATATTTATAACTATAGAATTATTTATTTCAGATTAAATTTTTTTTCTTATTATTTCTACATTTTCTTTACGAGTAATAATCAAAATCTCAATACGGATCGAAAAGGCCGGAAATCCAACTTGGGAGAACATATAACTAACTTTTAATCTATTTTAGAATATTAGTCAAGGTCAAGATGACAGCGATCCTAACAATTAATTTCTTTGGGTGGTCTCCACAAACATAATGCACGTTAACACGCAGCGACAGATCACCAACGCAATCAATAATACGAGGAAAAAGCATTAGTCATGATACTAGTAAAATAGTATTACAGAAAGATGAAATGAAACGAAGTCTAGTCCGAATCAGGATAGTCCTAAATTCACACCTAGAGGAAGACACAATAAACAAGCAGCACCAACACCACCCGATCATAAGTTTAAAGAGCCGCATCGAATTAATAACAATAACAATACTAATATTGTAACAGTAAAATCACGGTGGCCACACAAACCCCGAATACTTCGTAAATTCGATAGTGTCGAAGATTTGTCAAAGTAATAAACCATCTAAACCACTTAAACCACTCGTTTCGACGGAAACTCAAACATTAAATTGCAGGGGTACCAATATTCTGTTACGTGATCAATCATACTGGTCTTGATTCTATTGACGACCAAAATATGGCGGCGTTAAAACCACATTAGAACGAACACATATTTATAATGTAAAACCATGCAACAAGATGTCCTAACCACACCAACAAAATGGAGTTAGTATATAGTAATAAATATGTTATTAGTAATAAGATTAGAATACGTATAAAAATTATAGTGTTAAGTAGTTTTATGAAATTTATGATTAGTAATTAATATAAATAGTCAAATTAAAAGGACATGTGTTAGGAATGTAAGATTAACCTCACAGTTGTCCACCGAGTCGCTTGGTTACATGGGCGTTGTTAAAAGGATATAAAATGCACATCAACCTTTACATAATGCAGGATTACTATATACATGATTATATGATGACTAAACACTAGATAGATTAAAGCAAACGAAATAAGGTATGTAAGTCTAATATCTATCACCAGTCAAAAAAAAATAGATAGTTAAGCATGCATGTATGCCGCATTTTTTTTTGACTCCATAAGGGGGGAGGTATGTTGTGATGTACCTTATACAGCGGGCATTAAGCTAAGTAAATTTAATTAGAGTTCAGCTCTGGTTAATATTTTAATATTTTAACACATGTTACCTTGAATATTTATAAGTTCATATTTGTTTACGTTGTATGTTTCCAGTGCATAATGTGATTGACATTGTGTAATTATGTAACCATTTAAGCATTGGAAACATGACACAAAGCATAACATTGCAATGTATGCAAGTTATTTTTATTTATGTTTATGTTTAGTTTAGTAACTTCTACGGAAGTAAAATTATTGTTTTGTAAAAAAATCACCCGGAAGAAAGTATATTGAATATATATACGGGTGATTTTAATGAATATAAGATAGTATTAATAATATAGTATTAAAGTTATAGTAATAGTAGTCATAATTGTAAGTTGTAAAAAGATTTAGAGTAGTAATAATAATTATTAAAAATAGAATTATAAAAAAATAAGTGTTGAAAAATAATATCTGAATAATAAATAATGAATAAAAACAGTTACACATAATAATAAATATAACATTTGTTAATAAATATAACAAAGAGGTTGCCTAGCACGGCAGCAGTTCTTGTGATAAACCAGGATGCCCCATTGTCCAAATTGCTAGAGACAGCGGATAAGATATGGGAGCTTAATTTACAAGCTAGAACAAAACCACGATCAAGGTCAAATTCAAGCAATCGTAATCGTAATGATTTTTACTTAAAGAAAGAAAATTTGTTTTATTGCTGGGTCCATTATAAATATGGTAAAGATGCTCGTGGATGTAAAGGTGGTAGATGCGAATTCAAACGTACAAGAAGTCCTGGTGGTAATAGTAGTGGAAACAAGAATGAGGGAAATGAGTAAGTGCTGATGTCACAGCGACGAACATCAGCGCAATTTCTAGTTGCCTTGTAATAAATTGCAACAGCACTAATTTAAATTGTTTAATAGATACAGGCGCGGACATATCCGTTATACCATATAAATCGTGTACAAATATCAACATAACACCTTCTGCTTCTTTAACTGCAGCAAATGGTTCACCAATCGCAACGTACGGTACTAAATTATTAAAAGTAGGTTTAGGGCTTAGACGTGTTTTTAATCATATATTTCAAATAGCATCTGTAACACGTCCAATTATAGGCACTGCCTTTTTAATCAAGTTCGGTTTGTCTGTTGACCTAAGAAATAAAAAAGCTGATTGATAATTAAACTCTAATGGAAGTTTTTGGTGCAACAGTAGCTGATAATAGTGTAACAACCATTAAAATAACAAAAATAAATGGTATGTTTGGTGGCTTGATAAACCAATTCCCGCCTTTAATAGATGAACCAAAATATGATTCCAAAATAAAACACAATGTAGTTCATCGTATTTGTACTACTGGCCCATTACCTTTTTGTCGACCGCGACGACTTGATACAAATAAATTTAAAATCGCTAAAACAGAATTTGATTATACGTTACAGTTGGGTTTGGTTAGACAATCTAAATCATCAGCAAGTTCACCACTACATTTGGTTCCTAAAAAAGATTGTGACGATTGGCGTCCTTTGGTGGCTTCAGACGTTTGAATGTGGTTACAGAACCAGATCGGTATCCGTTGCCACATATACACGATTTTGCGAACAATTTGAATGGTTGCATAATTTTTTCACGTATCGATTTGGTGAGGGCATTTCATCATTTACCAGTAGCTGAAGAAGACATACATAAAACAGCTATTACCACACCTTTCGGTATGTTCGAGTTCACCAGAATGCCGTATGGCTTACGTAACGCAGCCCAGACATTCCAAAGATTTATGGATGAAGTATGTCGTGGGTTAGAATTTGTCTACGTATATATTGATGATATCCTAATTGCAAGTAAAAATCATGAAGAACATCAAACACATCTAAAGATTTTATTCAAACGCCTTGCTGATTATTCAATAGTAGTCAAACCAAGTAAATGTCTATTAGGTGTTGAAAAATTGGATTTTTTGAGTCACAAAATTAGTAAATATGGTGTGAAACCATCAAATAGTCGCATTAAAGCAATTAAGGATTTTCCGCAACCAACGTCAATCAGATCAACACAACGATTTATCGGTATGGTAAATTATTACCATAGATTTATACAACGGTTAGCTGAACATTTAGCTCCAATCTACGATCACTTATGCAATCAAGAAAAATTGTCAAAGAAAGCAGAATTTACATGGCCAAAAGTATGTGCAGAATCATTTGAAAAAGTCAAACATGCACTATGTGATACAACGCTATTAGCATTCCCAAATGGAGATGCAGAAATTACACTAACCACTGACGCATCCAATATTGCGATCGGTGACGTACTAGAACAAATAGTAAATGGTAAACGTAAGCCCTTAGCTTATTACTCAAAAAAATTATCGCCATGTCAAAAGAATTATTCTACTTTCGGTCGAGAATTTTTAGCTATTTATGAAAGCATAAAAAATTTTAAACATTACCGACCACAAACCATTAACAAACGCATTGGGTTCAGCAACCGATAAAAATCCTCGCGAAATACGTCATTTAGATTATATTTCGCAATATTGTACAGTAATTAAACATGTAACTAGTGTTAGCAACGTAGTTGCAGACGCACCTTCTCGTTTCTGTGACAAACCAATGATCGTGATTTATTTATTTATTTGTATTTAGAATTTAGATTAAGAGGAAAAGCACATATGGAAGCAAATATAAAAACATCAAAACCGACAATTTCTTCCATTAGGCATAAAAACTCTTAAATTTTTTCAAAACAAATTCATCCATACAGCACACCTCATTTTGAGCTAGAGCTCATTTATAATGAAATGTGCTAGACGAGATGAAGTAATAATAATAATAATAATAATAAAATAACAAGTAACATAAAAAATTTAAAAAAAACTACGTATTGCCAATCAGCCACGCCACTCTAAAAATTTTGACTTAAATAATTTGGACGATGTCAGGAATGGACTTAAAAGGATTTAAAAAAGAGCAAGAAGATGATGTGGAACTCAATCAATTGATCCAATCATCTGATTTAAATAAATCAAAAATGAGGTTAGAAAAGATAACCGATAAAAATACAAAAATTAAAATTTATTGTGAAACAACAGGTAATATAACAAGACCGTATGTGCCATTTACACTAGGATTGTACACATGGATTATCGCATCTAGGAATTAGGGCTACAAAAAAATCGCTTTCGACCAAATATTTCTGGCGTCGAATGTGTACAGATATAGCTTTATGGACTAAACAATGTATGGGATGTCAGAAATCCAAAGTAAATAGACATACCCGCTCAGAAATTGGAGAATTTCCATTGGTATCAGAACGTTTCCATCATACACACATGGATTTGGTAGGACCACTTCCACCGTCCAATGGTAACTTTTACATACTAACAATCATCGACCGATTCACAAGATGGCCTGAAGCCATCCCCATTAAAGATAGGTACACAAAAACGCGAAACGTAATGTTCAATAAAACTTTTTAAAATTGTGATGGTATATTACATTTCGCGTTTTGGTGTACCTGTTGAAATTACAACAGATAGAGGCTTACAATTTAGAAGCAGCCTGTTTAATGAATTAAATATTTTATTTGGAACCCATTTAATTAAGAAAATTGCCTACCATCCACAGGCAAATGGAATGGTGGAGCGGTTTCATCGCGTATTAAAAGCAGCAATATTAGCTCGTGCAAATGCCATTAATTGGGCAGAGTAATTACCATTTATACTATTAGGATTCGTACATCAATTAAACCAGATTTAGGGTGTACACCATCGGATCTGGTGTATGGTCAGGCACCACTAGTGCCACACCAAATGTTAATCCAATCAGATACAGGAGCACCTAGTGGTCCAATAACGTTTTTGGATAAGATTAAAAAAGCAATGTCCAATATACAACCGAAACCAACAAGAGTATCGATCCAAGATAACGTATTTGTACATAAGGATTTGGACGCTTGTGACTATGTACTAGTGATTCAGTAATAGCAGGTCTTACGCCTTCGTATGAAGGACCATACCGAGTAATTAGAAGGTTGCGGAAATATTTCATAATAGACATGAAAGGTAAAGATCAGTCCGTGTCAATAGACCGTTTAAAACCAGCGTATATCTCGAATTAATATAAATCAATCACCATGATTTCGTTGTTTGCCATCCTGTCTAAAAAGGGGGGTAATGTAGTGACATATTAAAATAAATTTTCAAATTTAAACGCTTGTGTTAAATTAGCGCGTACTATAAATATTAATTATTATAAATTTTGCCACGACATCTATATATAAATAGAAAAACCCTGTCCAGTAAAAATATCGACAATTAGTCGATCGTGCAACCCGTGGTTGTCACTTAATTATTATTTTACAATTTTGTATTTCCGGTGATTAAAAAACTTTCTTTTATTCTTGTGAGCCCGATGAATCAAGTTGTAATTAACAAATAAAATTATAATAAAGTTAAAAAATAATAAAGTTTAATTAACAATACGAAAATAAATAAAATTGATTTATATGTACAATAGATTTAACAAGAAAATTCAACGAAAAAGGAAACTGCCAGGATATGATCACCGAGGGGATTGCAAATGTGTACAATGCAGCCGGGACCATGCTGCAAATTACAATGCATGTAATGCATACCAAAGCTAAAACTATGATTGTAACATCAAAACCAAAAGAAAAACCACTATCGGTTTTACACCAGCAAACATTTTCACCGAACACAAGGCACAATTGGATGAACTTCAATTTTTGAGAAACACAAAAACTCATAGAACCATCAAAGTCAAAAAAGGGAGCAGCCGTGATCATGTTTGCAAAGTAGGCGCCGTCTTTCACCATGTTCTGCATGTCATCACTACAATACTATGATGATTGACAATAAAAAGTTAATTGCTTTTTTGGAAACCTTGTTCGATAATCCCAAAACAAATGGAGTTTAAAAACTTTATCGAAATACTTTAACTAAGAGTGATTATGCTCCAGGCAACATGGTTCAGACAAGATAAGGACTTTAATCTGTCCAGCACCGATATAACACTTATTCTACTAACTTGATTAGTATTGCCTTATGATATAGAATTACATAATCAAAAATTAAACCTTGAAGCTATTTATAACACTCCATCTTAATCTAAAACCAGCTTATTTTTAGCAAGATCTAGAATTTTAGTTTTAATAATAGTACATATTCTTTTTGTAGTGTTGTTATAGATTTAGTTTCGAAACGCAATAAGCTTAGACGAATTGCAGCGCAAACAATGTAACGATCCCAAAGGCATATGGAACATATTAATCAACACATAACAAACTATTAAATATTAGAAATCACTAATATTGCGTGCGTTAAAACCCGGGATAACAAAATGCCACCGCTAGCACTGAATGATTAAGTATCGTATTCCAATTTTGATACAGCCAACGTTTTCTTTCTATATTCAAAAAACGAGTTACCAGCTCAAAATGCAATCAAAGAAATATAGTCTTCTAAATTTAAATTTCCTCTGGGTTTGTTATTCACCCACCAGAACTGAGTTAAATTCTTAATAATATTTGCCCCCTATCACTTCTAGTTATAAAAAGGCTTCCAGAAAAGACTCAATGATACATCAATTAATAGCAATATTATATTAATATTCAATATTAATAGAAATATTATTTGCATGTTTTTGCCCCTCATAAAGGCATTGCCACGTAGCAACGACACAAAACATTATCTGGCAACGCTTTATCATATATGATAAATCATATATAAGTGAATAAATTTATAAGGCAAAACTAAAAGGAAACGATACATATTAATTATATTTAATTAATTAATTACGAAAATTTCAATAATTTCACAAATTTTATTTAAAATTATAATTTTTTTTTCGTCCGACATCACATTATCGTGGCTAGATCGTATAGCTTTTTTCGTACCTAAAGCATTAAATGCATAAACCAATTACACTATAATTCTTATTCGCCTTTTAACGCGAAGTGGGTGGCACCTAGTGATGTTTTTTAAAATTAAGCCAAAGGTGGTCATAATGTTTGAAATTTTTTGCTGTCACTGTTATTAATTTCGATAAAACATAAATTTATACATTTTCGAAGTTGTTTAATTAGTTTAAGTGGGATAATTGACTAATATAATAATATTTTTTTAACCATTTGTAAAATTTCTATATCTAACGTTAGATAAACCGACATTAATTGAAGCAATCAGCTGTCACAGAATTTGCTAGACCTAATCTAGATAAACTCTTGGAAAGCAAAATGGAGGCTGTTCCAGGTTTTGCAAATAGATCTGCATAGAAGGCAGTCTAACAAATACTCAAATACCAATATAATTTAGCCTCGTAGAATGTACACATGAATGGTCATATATAAAATAGATTCATTTATGTGTTTACATAGTTCTATTATACCAGAAACAAATAATATAAAGAGACGTCGCAACCCCTATATAAAAAACACACAAATTTTAGTTCCGGGTGCCAATCTTTTTATCGGGTTGAAATCGTCGTTGCGAGTCAAAACCATCTATATTACAAGCCATAGTGTTTGCATACTCATGCTATATACATGAAATACTGTGTAGAGTAAGTATGTATATGTATCATTCATTGTATTTTATATAATTATTTAAAACCCACAACGACGATTGGAACCCGTCAATTTGGAATGTGTTTTATATATGGTTTGCGACGTCTCTTGATATTACTTGGTTTCTGATTATACCTTCTCGCCTTCATCAAAACAGTGTTTGGTAAAAAAAATTAGAATTTTTAGAATTAAGAAAACATCCAAGTATCCGACATAACCTAACTTTGCAAAATAAAAACTGTAAAGCATTCTAAATGTATATCTGTATTTAGCACTCTAAAATATATTGTTGCGTGAGAATACCATTCTGTCACTGTATTTGTATACTTTTATCACAATATAAATTATTCTTTTTTTAATTTTAATAAAACGAAATAAGGAACCTTGTTTTAATAAACACAAAGAATTCAATACTTCTTGTTTTATATATAAAAATTAAAAATTAACAGAAAAGAAGTTAAACTTTCTTTAATGTGATAATAAATTTTTTTTATATTAATTCTCTACCCAAATTCTTTCTAAAAAGAAAAAACTTTTCTAAAAAATTTTATAATATAAATTATTCTTTTTATGTTAACTAGGATTAATTTCGAGGATTACTATCCTCTTCATCAGCCTGTACTACTTTTCATCAGCCTGTACTACTTGGAAAACCTCCAAGTAAAAAACTTGTTTAGGATTTCTTTTACATTGTTTGTTCAGTGCGAATCAGAACCATCTAAACTACAAGCCGTATTGTTTGCATACCCATGCTATACAAAAATATATACTTTGATTGTATTGTAAGTAGAAAATCGTGTCGGGATATGATAGCGAATATTGTGTAAAAGAAATAAAAAACTAAATCAAATAATGCGCGTGCGTTTACAATTTTTTTATTTTTTTTTATATGGAATTTTGATAGTTTCTAATACATCTAAAGTATATATTTTTCACTAATACATTTTAAAAATACATGATAATATGTGTCAACGAAAGTTACAAGCACAGTTGGGCGTGTAAATTACACAATGTAATTTACTGGGTTTTTTACATGTAAAATGTATGTAAAATGTAAACGATTATTTTATACATAATGTAAAATATAAATCAACTTTTTCATTACAATTATCGCCATCTGTTACCAAATCTCTTAATTAAAGAAAAATTGACTATATACTACAGTGTAGTGTATTTGTGTTTATTTATTGTGATATTTGTACATATTTATAAATGTAAAATAAATCCAACTTTCCTATGATAAGAAATATTTTGACAATGAAATCTTGACACCTGCTATCAATAAATGTAATTTGATGAACGATTCGTTTTTCGTGAGAGGAGTTAGCATATGGAATTCCTTGAATAGTAACTGCTGGGTTTCAAAAAGAATATTTTACCCAAATTTAATTATTAATGTATTAATCAATTTATCTAGTATTAATTCTATGGTAAGGTTAGTATAATGGTTATGCTGCAAACTTAGGTTATGAAAAATTATTAATTGTAATTAGAGTAAGAAAAATTAAATCGAATTAATAAAATTCACTACAGTTCCACGCTTAAATTCGATAATCATATTTGCTACCTCTTTACTACATTGAACATCAAAGGCATAATGCATAGGCATTTTATCGAATGGATAGAATAGGGCTAGTAATTTCAGGCATACATTTATTTGATGAGGGTGAGACGAGTAGTGATAATTTGGTTGATTTTATCCTGTTTGAAATTAATAAAGATTTAAATTTAAAAGCCTGTCAAACGAGTATAGATTCACTTCATTCATTTCACTGCAGAGAATTATTTTATTTATGATTAAACGTCAAATTGCAATTAGTTTTCCGCTACATATTGAAAGAAATATGCACTCTTAAAAATATTTTATTTTAGTTTATTCAAATGTAGCTAGATGGCACTATGACACTAGTTGTTTATTTTGTCGAATATAAGAACTAGTTTAAGACGTAAACAGATGGCATTGTAGAAGGATAGGTGATTTTTATAGTCTCAATGTAGATAACTAAAAGTTGAAAATAATTATGATTAACCATTTAAATAAAATGTTTAATTGGATTTTCTAATGCAAGTTATTCTTATAAACAAATGTTTGTATCATTTATTCAATATTATAAATTATTTCTGGACGGATTCTCGTTTTTTAAATATAATTTACATATTTTTGTAAAATACACATTTTTTATTGTAATTTACGTTATTTACATGTAAAATGGAGAAAACGTTTTTTACATGTAAAACGCCCAACCCTGGTTACAAGACGGCTTGTAGTAAAGAGGGTTTTGGTGCGAATATAAACACATACAGATAAAGCCAGTGTCAAAACAAAAACAGTGGAATTCAACAGGAAAATCTAAATAAAAAACGAAACAAAATGTTTATGTAGTTCATCCAAAGTCATTTAATTCATATTTTACAAATGATTAAGTATCAGCACTGTGTTGTGGATGGTTCTGGGTCACCCCAAATCGTCAACACCTCAAATGAAATTTCCATAGTAATTTTTTAGAAAGTAAGAGATCATCATGTAAACTTTACAGTACAACCAATGTTACTTTTTTCCTTGATACAATTATTATTTTTAAGTAAAATTTGCTCAGCTGTTTACAGCTAGTTTATATAACCAAAAAGAATTCATGAGACAATATTATAAAATTATATATATATATATATATATATATATATATATATATATATATATATATATATATATATATATATATATATATATGTATATATATATATATATATATATATATATATATATATATATATATATATATATATATATATATATATACATATATATATATATTTATAATATATAAATATATATATATATATACATATATATATATATATATATATATATATATATATATATATATATATATATATATATATATATATATATATATATATATATATATATATATATATATAAAGGGTTGTTTAATTTCAAGGGCCGATGTTGATTTTGAATAAAACAAATTGACATCGCCACCACGTAAGATAACACGACCATTGAATTTGTCTCGCAAAAGAGCCATTGTTTCGTTAGTTGTGTGGCAAGTGGCACCGTCCTGTTGATACCACATATTGCTCACATCCATATCTTCCATTTTGGGCCATAAAAAGTTCGTTATCATCTCACGATAGCGACGAGTTGAGGTGGACGGCTCTTCAGCCACACTACCGCGAACAGCAGCAATATTTTCTGCATTACGAGCTTTACGAGCATGCACTGGTGTTTAAAAATCTCCTACAGATCCGGTTTGCTCAAATTTTTGCACGATTTTTCCGATTGTATGCACATTTGGACGGTTAAATTGACCGAAAAAATCACGAAGTGCACGATATGCATTTTGATTTAAACGCCCATTTTCATAATAAGCCTGAATAACTTTAACGCATTGCTCGATTGTGTATCTTTCTATGGTTCAAATTGAGTTAGTCTGAAATTGAGAAATGTCAAATGAAATGTAGAAAAAACTTGAAGTTTAGGTGTGGTTTACATTAAACATCGGCCCTTAAAATTTAAACAAAATAAAAATTAAATAAATAAAAATTAAATAAAAATCAAACTGATCAATTACAATAATTACAATTAAATATTTACATAATTACAATTACAGTATTTAAATATATATAGCATATAACAATAGACTCTTTATCAAAAACCAAAAAAAACGGTAGCATACAAAAACTATATTAATAAAATTAATTTAACTAAAACTTTAAATAAAAATAATCACAGAATATGTAGCCTGTTAATAATTCGCTTTTTAAATTCGCGTTTACTAATATTGAATTCAAAACCGTTATAAAAATTATTAAAATTATTTATAGCAATATCCAAAGGATTATGCGTACCGTAATTAGTTCTATGAAATCAAGGATGGAATAAAGAACGATTTCTAATATTCAAGTTTTTTGCCAAAAAGTCGAGATTAGACAACAAATGAACTGAGTCTATGCCACTCTTTAATAAATCATAGATAAAACAAGCCGAACTAATTGATCGTGGTGCAGTGGTAGTAACTGAAAAAAATTTCTAGACGGTTAATTCTAATATCATACTGAGGATCCCATATAATTGACAAGTATTCAACATGTGATCTTACTAATGTGGCATAAACTGTTTTAAAAGTAGCCACATCTTTAAAGTCCTTGCAAGTTCTAAACATATATCCCATCATTGCATTAGTTTTATTTATTATATTTTCAGTGTGTTGGATAAACGTTAGGCTATCATCGAGAACGATCCCTAGGTCCTTAAACTCAGTAACTCGATTAATAATAATAATTTTGTTGAATGTATATGCAAACCTAATTGTATTTTTCTTTCTGTGGAAGCTCATAACTCGAAATTTTCCAACATTTAGCTCCAATTTATTGAGTTCACACCATACAAAAAACTTATCAAAATCGTCCTGGAGACGTGCGCAGTCAGTTATGTTATCAATTTTAATAAATATCTTCATATCATCCGCATACAACAAAAATTTAGATGAAAGAATGCAGGTATCTACATCATTGATAAACAATAAAAATAGCAACGGACCTAAGTGACTGCCCTGAGGAACCCCAGATCTTGTTTCATATTCACCCGGGAGACATTCATTGAACTTAACACATTGTCTACGATCACAAAGGTAAGATTTCAACCACAGCAGCAGGTTTGAGTGCACACCAACCTTCCGCAATTTAGATAAAACAATCTCATGTGAGATTCTATCAAATGCTTTTTTAAAGTCAGTGAACACCACATCAACTTGCGAACCATCTTCAATTGAATTTATCACAAAATGCATAAGTTCAACGAGATTAGTTGCAGTTGATCTACCAGAAAAAAAACCATTCTGTTGTGGGATAATAACCTTACCAAACTCAATAAACAATAAATCACGAACCATACATTCAAAAACCTTTAGAATAGCGGATAATATTGAAATAGGCCTATAATTCTCAATTAAAGTTCGATTACCAGTTTTAAAAATCGAAATGACATACGAAGTTTTCCAACTGTCTGGAACATACCCGATCTATTGTATATCATTAGTTGAATGAGCACATTCAACTAATAAAACCGCAGGCACTAAATCAGGGCCAGAACTATGATTTGGTTTTAACTTGGATATATATAATAAAAAATGAATTTAGCATCTAAAGTAATCGAACCCAAATTTCCAACAGTTGAGCAATTGGTCTGCTCGTCAATGAAGGTATTAGCTGATAATAAAAAATTCGATGAAAAAAAAATTGAGAACATAGCGCTAATATCCGCTGCACATTCAGACTCCTTTGAACCAAATTTTAATGTCCGTAGATAACCAACAGTTCCTCTTTTGGAATTAATGAAGGACCAGAAACATTTTGGATTAGTCTTGATATTACCCTCAATCCCAGATATATACCGACGAAATTTACTACGATGCATTTTTCTAAATTCACGTCGCACTTTTAGGAATGTTAGATAACCTAGCGAGTTAACAAGATTCTTAAACTTTTTCCGTAACCGATCCATTTTATTCTTGGCTGAACGAAACTCCTTCTCAAACCACCGATGTTTACTAAACCTGCGGCTAAATCTAACCGGTTTAAACTTATCAATACCAATAAAAACAATCTCATAGAACCGTTTAACGGCACTATCTAGATCGCAAAAGTCAAACAACTCAATCCAATTAATTGAATTTAAAAACGAATTTAAATCTTCAAAGTTACCCTTGGAATAGTCATAAAAAGATTGTTTAACAGTATTAACAAACTCAGTCTTATCCAAATTTAAAGTTATTAAAATAGACTTGTGATGTTCATCATTCTTCACTAAATATTGACTTTCATCAAGATGATACTGAAGCTCAAAAAAGTTACTTGAAACAAAAATTAAATCGAGTAAGCGCCCGAGAGTTAAAAACATTATTAATTTTCGTTAAATCTAATGACGACATGGTATCAATAAAATGAGATTCGACATACCATTTAAATGTTGTGACCAAGTCACATGGGGTAAATTAAAGTCTCCAAAAACTAATACTATATCATCCAAACTTTCAACGGTTTTCGTGATAATATTACAATATTCTATGTAACGGTTTAAATTAGACGTTGGAGTAATATAATGAACACCAACTGCAAAATGTTGGCAGACTACTTTAAATTTGACCCAAACGACTTTACAATCAGTAGTGTTAACAATATTAATTACTTTCTAGAAAATTTAGATTTTATTGCAACCAGGACACCACCGCCACGAGAATCCTTAAGATCGTACATAAAAACAACATAATCAGATCCAAATAATTCCGCGTTTAAAACGTCAGTAGAAAGACAAGTTTCAGTCAATATAATTACATCAAAATCGTTTTCAATTACAGCTAAAAAAAATATTTTGGTTTTTGAACGGAGACCTCTAACATTTTGATAGTACGTTTTTAACAAAAATGTTTGATCAGTTTTAGTCTTCATATTATTATTTACATCATTTTTAGGTGTAGAATTTATTAACTCAACACCGCTGAATTCACGTTTTTTGGTCTGTCCACAAATTCACGGATCAATACCCCCACAAGCCACACATCTGGTTGCAACAGCCTATCAAAGGACGCAGGATTTATTCCGATTTTAAACGAGATGAAGTTGAATTTGCTGACATCTTGATTCGCAGCAACAAGTAAGCGATAGTCAATTTCTTCTTCAGATAACTGAAGGTTATCATGTAAATATTTTTTTACAGCATCTGTGTCGTGGAATTCTGAAACCTTGATGCATGAATATATTTTCGTATGGGAACTGATTTTAAGGAATCTTCAACGCACGATCCAATAATAATATTGCTTGTATTGGCTTCGATGTTATCGGCAATTTGAATACTAACTTTTGATGGTATTAAAATCACCTCATCATCCGTGACTAGTTTCTTTTTGGTTTGGCGCATTATTCTTTTTTCAGCTCCTTGGCCAGAGATAATAAAGCTTTTGCCATCATTAGATTGGGACTGCAGCATATTTAACAACAATGACATTTGATGCGACAGTTTATCTAATATTTCTGAGCATTCATCGCAAAACCATTTAATATTTTTAGTGGCAAACATAGGGAACGCACTATTATTTATTCCTACGCAACCCGCATGAACTACTTTGTTGCATGGCGGGAAAACTGACAGCTAGTCAAAATACAAAAAATAATTTATTTTTTTGTCTTTGATAGTATTTATAAAAAAAATCACGATAACACTGTAATATCACTTATATAGACAGATTATTGTCTTATAAATAGAAACTGATGGAAGTTTTTAATTAAATCAATTTATAAATATATTTAATTTAAATTTCCAACCGAACACCTGACTTAGAATGACACTTATATACGAGTGAATTTGAATATATATATATATATATATATATATATATATATATATATATATATATATATATATATATATATATATATATATATATATTTATATATATATATATACATATATATATATATATATATATATATATATATATATATATATATATATATATATATATATATTTATTTATATATTTATATATATATATATATATATATATATATATATATATATATATATATATATATATATATATAATATGTTCTAACAATGACATTATAATGACATTTAATTTTATATTGTTTTTTTTTTTAAATTTGTCTAGTGCTCGAGTTAAAGCTTCTAGCTGTCACGTTCTTTTTTCTCAAGCTAATGGTATGAGAGGAGCAGAAATTGTATTTCTATTTTTTATAGTTTCTAAAATAACTTTATTGTATTTTTCTTTTTCCTTTTATTAAACTTTTCTGAAAAATACTGAAAAATCAACAGAAAATTATTAAATTTTTTATCGTACGAGTATATAAAACAAAAAAGAGAAAAAATTAGTATTCTGGTATGTTTGGTGAATTGAAATATTTTAAGATTAGGCAATTTTTATATATTGTAGGATAAAATAAGCCAATCAAAATATCTAAAGATATTTGCAACATTATATTTTCTTAACATTCTCCGAGTTTACAAATTTTAGAACCTCGACAATTTTGACTCAACTTAAACATATTAAAGAATTTAACGTTTAGAGCAATACAACAAGTTCTACAATGTACATAATATTAGTAATCTATGTTAAGTTCAAATGTAAATAAGCTTACGAAACATTTTTTTTATATTTAATTTTCTAAAAACGCGATTCTAGTTTAATACAATAACTTACATTCATTAAACAATTGCATGTTTACCTAACTGGTAACGGGTTTCAGGCTTTCAGCTTTCATTTTTAATCTTTTTCTTTTTGAAAATATAAAATATATGTTGTCCAAATGTTTTGCTTTTTCAACTTTCAGTTTATTGTGCTTGTAAAACATTTTTGTAGGTCTAATGCCTACATCTTAAAAAATGTTTTAACACGCCAGTAAATTTAGATAAACAAACAATTTTTATGATAATTATCAAATTATACTTGCATAAGCTTTCGGTTATTTTATTTGTTTGTATTAAAACAAGTATATACAGATTTACCTAGTCGCAAACAATAAACATGTCTCATATCACAGTAATAATTATAATAAATATATTATAATGTATATTATTACTATAACTACTACTATCACCATGACTGTAACTATTATTATTATTACGTTTTAGTCAATTTAAATAAACTGACATAATTACGGCTCTCTTGAGGATAATTTTTAAGCATATTTCATATAGTGTTTTTTTGTTGAATAAAATTTTATGTAGCTAACATTAAAATATGTAAAGATTAATAAATATAATAACATTTAATAGATTTTATTATAAAGGATTTATTATTATAAATATAAAAACTTGAT